>CAJNOP010003013.1:0-14685 GCA_905250075.1 Rotaria sp. Silwood1
GCTTTCTCAGTACATGGGTACCCTGAACTCAGTACTTTCTCTAGGGTCATCAATATGAGCATTTGTAAAAATATCATTTAAATCCGATGAAATACGAGATGGTCGAAGAGGAGTTTCAGGCCAAATAGCATCAATAAAATTGGTAATAGCTGCACTTTCAATTAATGTTTGTTTTGTACCATCATATTCAAAATTGAAACTAGGTATACGTTCAAATGGATGATATTTATTTGCTATATCTGTATGTGGTAGTGCAAAGATTAATTTGTATGGAATAGATTTTTCTTCAAGTCCTAAACGAATCGTTCGAGTAAATGTAGAAAATGGAATACCAACAAGTTCAACATTGATAAGTTCTTTCGACATGTTATTATTATAGATAAAAAGAAAAACGATTTCTAATCTAAAAAAAGAAGAATAACAACAAATGTTTGATTATTACCATGTGATATATTATTGTTATCAAGATTGTATTTATTTACTTTTCTATAGTATACAAAAAAGAAACGAAAAGTATGTGTATCACTTATTTTCACATATCATACAAAAGACCAATAGTAATCACCGTAGATATGTGCATATCTCGCTGTCTACTTTGTTTATTGAAATTATAAACAAGAATATAAATTTTCAATTTATTACAAATTCAACAAGTAAAGATATCATACAATCATTTCAAGTACATACCTGTCTAAGATAACTTTGCGAAGGAAATTTACAAAAATAAAACCACAAATTTTGTTCATTGAATATATAATAAACAGATTATGTTTTCGATTGTGATTTTCGTTTAGAACGACTTCGTGATCGACTAGACTTTTTAGTAGGTTTTTTTTCTATTATTCTTCTCTGTCTTCTTTCGTATGGATTGTGACGATTTTTTTGGCTTTGACACGTTTTGAAGACTTGACTTTTAGTAGTCTTTTTGATTTATCTATTGTAGTTTTCACTTGAGCTGGTATATCTTTCTTGCCAGAAACAAATGGTACTGTATTTTCTTGCTGATTTTCTATTATTTGTGGCTGTTGTTGAACAGATATAGATTCTGATGAATATTTTTGTTGTTTTTCTTGTTGACGTTTTGCTGCTTGTATTGAATAATAGAGTAATTCAGCATCAAGTGGTAATAGAACTTCAGGATCAATAATTTTCTTATTATAAACAATGGGTGTATTAAGTATTTTGTATGCATCATCTGAACATAATGCATATGATGACCAACATGCATCGATATAATCATATTCTCCTGTTGATTTCGACCATTTTCGACAACTTTCAGCAGTATTTCGACCACATCACAAACAAAGTTGATGAGTTGGCCAACAAATATCTAAAATAATTCGTAGTTAATAATAATATAAAAGTCAATCTTATTATTTATCGAACTTTTACAACACATTTCTACATAAGCCGGTCGTTTAATAAGTTTTGGTAATGATTGCATTTATGAAAATGGTGGTTCTTCTGGTTTAGTTTTCCAACTAAAACTACGTGTAAAACGATGTGAATGTTTTTGAAAATCATCAGGAAATGCTTGTTGTGAATTACAAGCAGAACTTTTCGTTGACAATTGATTATTATATGTAGGAGATTCATTCAAACGAGATCGATGAACAAATGTTGATCGAGGTATTCGAACAATGCCATTCTTTGTCTTTATTTCGACACAATCATCTGATAGTAAAGATCTGGTAAAATTATTATTTTTCTCATTGAATGGTACATAAAATGTATTAGGTAATTTGAGCTGTGAATTATCAAGTACAGTAGATAAATTCGGTAGAGGAACATATAGAGGAGCATAGAGTGGTCGATTTATATAGTCTTTTTCAGTTAAACGACAATCTGGACAATCAATATTTGATGGTACATAATGAACACAATACAATCGAGAATGAGTATCGGCAGCAAGCATTCATTTATTTACTTAATATGTGCGCCTTTTCTTTGTAAAACTAAACAATAATAATAATTGTTAAAGACAAAAAAATAATAAAGTTACTTCATAAATCATTGATTTATTATTGAATAATGATGTATTTTTTTTCCTACTCATATGTTTTTTTCTTTCTTCGATTTGACGATTGCGAAATTGTTCGTGAGACAAAATATAAAACAGAATGAAAAAAAATAATAATTGCACAACATGTACCATCAACTAACATAAATACAGGTAAATGATGTATGTAAATCGGTCGAGCCGCGCTTTCGGACTTTACCATTGTACTCCTTCCTCATGAGCCATAAGCATTAGGATGCGAAATTTCGGTTTCGCAGGTCCGAAAGTAAATCGACACTCGACCTTAATTTTTTTTCAAGTCCAAACATAATATGTTTCTGCTTGGATTAGAAATCAATAACATTTTTTTTTTTCGATTGATTTGATCGTTAATGATGCTCGATTCTCTCGGAGTCATGAGGATTACGAAACTGTGAATTACAATTAATATTATGTATTTGATTTTTATTAGGTTTTTATATCAATGATTGAGAAGTATTTAATATTGACTAGATCTTTTTAAAATAATTATAGAAAACAAAAAGAAAAACCAAAATTGTAAATATATTATTGTTGTTTAAGTCACTTTTCGATGTTGTTTTTGCATTGAATATAATCGTGCACGTTGATAAATTGGATCATCATCGACATCTTGTGATGTTATACATCGACTAAGTATATAGACAATAATAAATGTCATAAAACCAAATAGAATATACCAAGATTTTTCATCAAAATGTGTTGGTAAACTAGATTGAAATTTAATAAGAATATTTTTTTCGATATAAATATACGGTCGAGTTAAAAACCCTAATAAACTATTAATAATACGCACTATGATTGATATTATAATCTATAATAAAATACCGAAAAATTTTCTTTTCAAATCTCTTCTCTATTTCACCGAAGTTTTATTCTATATATTTATTTTATTAATAGCTAATCACACTATAGGATGTTATTGATGAGGTTTTTTTCTATTTAAAAAAAATATAGGATTAAATGAAGACTTTAGAAATGGAACAAAGAAGACAAAAAAAAATGAGATTATTACACAAAAAATATAAAGAATAATGAGAAGAAATATATTTGCATATTCACTAATATTTTCTAGTCACATGAAATGTTTAGAATTTGTATCTATTATCGATAATTGATCTTGTCCGAAATTTGTAGGTGTTTTAGATATTTGATTTGTTGGTGATAGTATTGGTGAATTTGTTTTTTCTCGTGCTGTTTTTAATCGTTCAAGTTCTTGTAATAATTGACGATGTTGTAATTCAAGTTGTTTTTGACGAAAATTATTAAGTACTTCTAATTCTTCACATTCTTCCGCTAAAATCAAGAAAACAAAAATTTATTGTAAATATTTATTTTTCATTTAATAGTATTATTTACAAATAAAGAGATTTTCTGTTGTAGAATGTTCATCTTTAAGTTCAGCAACATGATCAAATATTAAACTATCAATACGTAATTCTAATAAACATTTTGATACTTCTTTATCACCTTAATTAAAATAAAAAATAAAGAATTAAAAAAAAAAATTTCTACGAAAGAAAATTCTTACTTGCTTCATCACCCCAAATAAATAATAATTTTCCATTATCTTTAACTTGTTTAACAAATTCTTTATTTGAAAGAATATCAAGTACTGGTGCAGCTAAACCTGATAAATGTTCGGTAATAACAAAATATAATCCAATATTAATCGAGCATGTTCGAACATCTAAAAATTGTGGCCAATCACCTTTTTCACCTTGTGTTAAAAATAAAACGGGAAATAATGTTTGTTTAAGACGAAGCATTGATGCACAATCAGGATCAAATGTTGATAGAATAATAACACGTTTACCAGCTAGAACAAAAACAAACGACAAATTAAAAGAAAGAAAATATCGATTTGTTTTCTATTTACCATGATTAATAAGACATTGAAGAATACAATCAATATATTCATTTCGTTCAAAATAATGATTTTGTTCACTTCCACCATGTCGATATTCCATAGCATATTTTATTTCAACATTAAATCCAAGATGAGAATTAAGTGTTTCAAAAAGTTCTTCTAATGTTGGAAATAAAAAACGAAATTGTTTTTTCATCATGTTGTTGTTGTTTTAATTGATTTACTGTTGTTGACATTTGATCATTATCTATATTTATTGATGATGTATATATTGTTGTTGTTGATGTTAAATTATTATTATTATTATTAATTGTATTTGTTTGTTCATCATCATCTAATTCTTCATCAACTTTTGATACATCTGTTTTACTTGCATGATAAATTTTTAATGATTATAATTGTGGTAATGTTAAATCTTTAACTGGTACAATAAATAATTCGGTTTGTTGTCTTTTACGTTTAAGTGTAATAGCAACTTGAAAATCATGATAAACAATAGGAATTTTATCTTTTGATAATTGTATATCAAATTCAACAAAATCAAAACCAAGTTGAAATGCACCTTTAAATGAAGCTAATGTATTTTCACTAACAAATTTTGTTTGAACAGGTCGTGTCGCTGATGGAAATGATGGTGTTATTGAATCATTTGTATGTTTTTTATTTAAGGGAGGCCCCCTCAGAAAATCGATTTTTTTCAAACAATATCGAAATTAAGTTTTTACCACAGGAAGATAGAGCGAAGCTTCCTCTTTCAGAATATATATAGATTTTTGGAAAATGATCCATTTTTCAAAGACTTGTCAGATCAGATTTTAACTTCCCGACCATATTTTCCGAGAAGTTTTCGTGGTTTTTTAAAGTTTCCCAGTGAAAAATATTTGCTTCAAAGAACGGGAAAGAACGCGTTCCGTAAAATAAAAAGCCGTTTTTTTAAGAAAAGAAAACGTTCCAACAAAAGTGAAAAGTGTTCTAAAATGGAACCATTAAGAACACATTCCATGGTTTTTGGAATGCGTTCTTAACTGTTCCAGCTTTTTTGGAACGTTTTCTTTTCTCAAAAAAAGCTAACTCTTTGTGGAACACATTCTTGATTGTTATTGCCTGAATATAGATTCACTATAGGAGTTCTCGAGGAGAAGTTCGGACATAATTTTTTGAAAGATCGATTCTAGTGCAACTCGACGAGCTCTATCCAATGGCGTGCTCTAATTTTTCGTAGCTCAAACTGTTATTTAAAAAAAAATTTTTGGAATCAGAACTGCCAGTTGTAAAGTATGACTAATTGAAGGTTCCACCATTTTTGGCATCAGTTTCAGGGTGCCGTACTTAAGAGCTGTCATTTTTGAATCAAAAGTGACGTTAAATTCAGATGAAAGCGTTCATCAGTCAAAAGAATCCATTCTCAGGTGGTTCTCAAGAGAATGTTAAAAAAAGCGGTCTCATTTCGATGGAATCCTATCTTGACTGTTTCGAAATAGAATGGGCAGACACACGTTCTATTGGTTCATGGAATGGTTCAGAATGCTTTCTATCCAGGTAGAGAACGATTTTTGAAATGAGAAGAAAGCATTCCGTACTAGTGTGGAACAGTAAAGAATGCATTGCTTTAGATTCAGAACTTTTCTTTTTGTTTGTAAAAACGTTCGCAAACCTATAGAACGCATTCTTCATGTAAAAGACAAGTCTCTACATTTTTATGAATGCGTTCTCTTCCGTTATTTTTAGAAATATTTTTCACTGGGATTTAATATGAATTTTTTTGAATTTGACCGAAAAAAATCACTTCTAAAACTTCTTTAAGGTTTTTCTCAGAACATGATTTCCAGTCAGAAAAATTGGAACTCTTCCCTCATTTTTCGAGCTATTACCAATATTTTTTTTTTGTTTTAAAGATCTTGTTCAGAGTAAACTTTTGTCCGAACGCATTTTTGAAAGTTGGTTCCTGGGCTGAGAAAAGTGGAATTTACTGTCGTTGGACTACCATTTTTTTATGCTAATTTTAAGACCCTTGCACTAAAATGCTCATAAAAAATGAACAATAAGGAATATAAAAATTCTGTTCAGACAAAAGTTGCGTACTGACATCAGGTTTAATTTGAAACCAGCCCGAGCTCTCTACCTCATCTGACGACGAAATTTTGTCGATTCTCCTGAAGGCCAAAAATGACCTATGAATCAGCTGGAACTCCGGTCTAGTACGACCAATCGAGCTGAAATTTTTACCGGAAGTGTATCTCTCCAGGATCACTCATCCCTGAAAATTTCAGCGCAAAAGGACCATCCTAAGTGGAAAATCATTTCTGAGCCCCCCCCCTTAAATCATTTGATGATAATGATTGATGTTTCGATGGGATATGTTCAGTATTTGTTTTACCTATAACAAAAGTTGTTGATTTGTTGTTTCTTTTTTTTTTTATATTCATACCTAAACCTCGATGACCAACATTAACTGGTCGTCAACCTTGACGCCAATATTTTGATGTTGAAACAAGAAAGTTTTGTTGAACACCTTCTAATGATGTTATTAATAAAACATCAACTTTTAATCGTCCAATACTAAATCAAACGTAAAAGTTTTTTTTCCTACAAAAACCATCAATCAATACGAACGAATTATGTTTAAGTCCAATAATTGGTACAGTACGATGAAAATGTTTATTATCTGCTAATTCAAGATTTGAATGTATTGGTAAAACATGAAAAACCAATATGTTTTCGTAATGGTGTTGTTTCATCAACAAGATAAAAATCAATATGATATGCAATATTTTCCGGTTCAAATGTTTGAATTTTAACAATCATATAATCATCTTTTTCAATAACAGCACCATAATCACTTTGAATATTAGCTTCACAACCTGATAAACGTAATAAAGCAGCTTGAATAAAAACTTTTAATGTTGGTGTAAATATTTGACCTGATGAATCAGATGATATTTCTTCATTTTCTTGTTGATAATTTAAATCTAAAATGAAATTTTTAGTAGAATTTAAAACAAAAAAAGGATAATATACCTATGAGTGAAACTTTTAATGATATTTTATTGTTACATAATTTTGATGACCAAATTTGTAAAGCATTTGAATGAAAACGAAGTTGAATTTCACTTTGACCTGTTAACCAACCAATATCAGTACGACATACACCTTTATAACAACCAAATATAGCTGGAAATTCATCAGGTAATTCATAATCAACTGTTGTTGAATTAACAATTGATGATGTACCATCATTGGATTCATTCATGCAATGATTAAGTGATAATTGACGTGCTTGTTTAAATGTTTCCCCTATATAAAGAAAAACCAAACAACAACAATCTTAATATAAAATAAATTTTTGTTTTTATTTAATAAACTTACATTTTTTAACAATTAAATTTAAATCATCATCAAATCGTACAATTTGTGCAATTAAATATCGATAAAAAATTTTTTGTGGTCCATAAATTTTAATATTAGTTGATCATATTTCACCTTGATCTGTTTTATCCGAATGATTTAATGGTATACAACGATTTGGTAACCATTCACCTAATTGTTCACATGAACCAGTAACAAGAACACTATCAAATGGAGTTAATTTTTCTTTAACAAGTACAGGAAATTCAACATCATAGATAACTCAACGAATCATGATTTTTGATTTCTTTTGTTTTCGTCTTGTTATTTTATTATAAATAATTCATAAAGAAAAACAAAAGTTTTATATATAATGTAATTTGTTGACAAATAATAAAACAGTAAATATTACCACCAACTATGATAGAATAAAATTCTTTCTTTCATTGATTTACTCATTAAAAAAAAGTAACGATAATAAATCACAAAAGAATAAAACCATACAGATTTGTTGCCATTTCAAAAGAAGAAAAGAACCGTGGGAATAATAACAATTGTTGATTATTGACAGGGAAGAGGTCTATTTTAATTAAACAGTTGGTGTTTTTTTGTTATTCAAATGAATATGTTTACGGCGTGATCAACTCATGATTCATCGTACTAACACCGAAAGAGGATAGTTCAAGATTTAGTAGATAGAACAGAAGAGAAGATGAAGAATGTATGTCGATTATTTATCGAATCTACATCAGATCTTATATTTCCTAGATGTCACACATTATCGCTAATCGGAAAAAGGAAATTATTATTGATTTCACAGAAGACTAAACAAAAATATAAAATCTTCTTTTTAATAATGATAAAGGTTTAATATTTATTCACTAGTTTTTTGAAAATTTTTATTAAAATTATCTTCTACTTTTCGGTACATTTCACCTTGAGAGTCTTACAAAATGTAGAAATTGGTTTTTTATGACTTCTAGGACAATTAATGTTGATACTGTTTGTCATTTACCGTACTACAATAAATGATAAAGAATAGCATATCTTTATAATTATAAATCATAAGTAATAGACAATCTATTTCAGTTTGACTTTTGATCTTTTAATAATAGAAATTTTATTCAACAAAAACAATATGACCTTGTTGGTATTATTATATGTAATTTGAACCTAATCAGTTTTTAAGACGTTAATACATAGACATTTGTTGAATCCTTGTATAGAAAATATCTATTATATTTATTATAACAAGGGCAATACGAACCAAAAAAATACATTAGTAGCGAAAAAAAAAGAAAACAAACATATACCAGTTAGAGAAAGAGTAATAATCAACCGAAAAAAAACCCAAAAAGAAATACAATTTTTTTTCGTGTAATTTCAGCATCTGAACAAAAAAAAGACACACTATTTCAATTGTTTGATATAATGAAATAATTTATACATGCAAGAAAGAGAAATATTCCAAACTTATATCATCACGCTAATTTTTGATAAAAAAAAAAATATTAAATAAACCATTCATTCAATTATCTACATATTTGAAAGTGGAAGAGAATAACAAATTCACAAAAGAAAAAACACATAAAGTTGGAATGTTGAAGTCAATAAACAAACAACAACAACAAAAAAGAAAATCAAATACTATTTACATGACACTAGATTTCTAGAATAATTCTATATTTTTAATGCTTAATAATTAAGAAAGAAATAGATCGAAGTGTGGGTGGGGTGTGTGTGGGTGTGGGTGTGCGAGTACGTGTGGGTGTCAATGTGTGTGATGAGAAGATATCCACACCTACACCCTTCCACACCCATACGCACTAGCACACGCACATCCATACCCACACCCTTTATGTTCGAGGTTTATTCAGATTTCTCCAAGAGTGAAAATTTCTATCGTACCAAAGTAATTCATCAAAATAAAAATGAGCAACTTATAAAGAATTACCAGAAGATTTCGGTAATTTTCGAAATTTCTTTAAACATATTCTATGAATATGTATATGTGTTCACGTGATGAAAAGAAGATCCTATTCCTCATGTAAGATTGGGAGTAGAACCAAAACCAAATTTAACCGAGTTCGAGACTAAAAAGCTGTTAGTACAGTCCTTTGCGCGATTAAAAATGTGAAACACAATGTAGCCGCTCTTGCCAAACTTTTAAAAACTGTTCTTATTTTTGTGCATATTTTGGGTACATTTCTTCATCATGATTTACTTTACATTATGGAGCTCCAACAGAATAATACTCCATATATGCTCTAATCATATACTAATTATGTATTATCTCTAATATTTTCTTGAAGTCTGTCCATCGCAGTCGATGAGGAGGAATGGTGTGAACGTGAGAGAAAAGAGAGCGAATGCCTACTTTCGATAATTAACTACCTTTTCAGAGTCAAGTAAAAGTTACTAAGAATTTGTAGATTGATGCAACTTTCAAAGAAACTTTTTTCTTCATTGTAAAGAAATCAAGTTCAATGTTATGCCTACATTTATTTGAAAAAAGAAAGTACTGATAAAATACACTAAATTGATTACAACATGAGTAATTATACAAATGTAAAGATGTTGCACTAGCTAACTGACAATTTTTGAATTCTAAAAATGATCGATAATCTTCGGCGAATTCGATAGGTGTTAGTTGTAAAAGATTGTTTTAGAACTATTGGCACAGTCTTTACTATATCGATTGATTATGAGATTATACGATTGTAGGAAAACCAAAAAAAAGAAATCGTTCAAAGTATATGGCTTGTGTTCCACTTAATAAATGTTTTTCGATGATCAATCATAAGATCCCATATTATTTTAATAATAGATGAAATATTTTCGGTCACTTGAAAGTATGTAAAACTATGAATATATGTCAAAAATAAAATTAATGCAGTTAGAGCACACAATCTCATGTATCATGATGGAAAGATAGGAACCTTTATGGAAATTATTTACCTAGCGATTGTCGGAGATGTGAGTAAATTATATTTATAATATTTTTAAATAGATTTGTTTTTCTTTTAACTGAATAGATACAATACTTTTCAAATTGACGTATGATTTATGAATCATGTTTATTTATATTTAATAGTTCAGTTTAATTTTATATATTAAAGTTAGAGTATTATTTTTCAGATATTAAATAAAATTTCTTCAAGCGTTTCATTTTTTTAGTATTTATTAAGGACAGTGGAATAAATTAAAAATATACTTTTTAAATTTTTACTGTCAAGCTTCTTTCTTTTTTCTGCTATCGATAGGTGGTTATTTCAGTTACATGACTATTTCCAGTGTATTTGTGCATAAACGAAACTTTTCGTTTTCTTACATAAAACACAATCTTTCGATATAAGAATATGGCGAATAATTATTTCGAATGCTTTTATTCACCTATAATTGATTTGATTTTGCATATTGATATCACATTTTTTCTATTTTGTCATTCTGTTAGACTGAATGCATATTTTTAGTGTACCTGGTGGATGATTACGATCAATACATTAGACTAAATTGTGTATGAATAATGACTGCCTTGAAACAAAAAATAATATGAAAAAAATCGACATTTTAGTCTTTTTTCTTTTCTCCTTATTTTTTCGCTTGTTCACAGCTGGTTATAAAAAGAGGTACATTATTTTTTCTTCGTAAATAACGACTAATAAAAAGCACTGAAGTATAAAAATGAATATTTAATGTTTGTCGAAAACGATGCTTTTTCTTTTTTCTAGTTTTCTTTTTTGTATTACTTTAGATTTATTCCAATAAATTATATTGACATGGCATCACAAGTTGTAGGTCATTGGAAAATTGTTGATTTTCCATCACATCCTGAATGTACTGGCTATTACTTTGATATCAGTTCTGATGATCAAACACCAAATATGTATCGTCTCAATACACGCGTAGTTAATGGTATGTTTTGTTCTTTACAGCATGATCCCACAAGTAATCAATGGACACTTGTTGGAGCTGTTGGAGCAACAATGATGATGGGACCACCAGAAAAAATGGAAAAAGAAAATATAATTGGTGACTTAATGTCTAATATTCAAAACTTGCAAGTTAAAAGTGGAGAAGTTTTAGTTATTCAAACAAAAAATGGTGACGAAGTCCGATTACAACGTTCATAGTCCTACAATCATGTTTAACAAATAATGTATTCATTTTTAATCAAGCTAATAGAAAAACAAAAAACAATAATCCATATATTGACTATATAATTTACTAATATTTCTTAAATTTATTCAAAATTTATATTTAATTCTTTTATTTCTAAAAAGAAAATAAAATATTATGTTAGTTTATTTGAAAAAGAATTGAAATTGAAGTAATTGGGATATTGTATTGAAAACATGCGAGATTTAAAAAGAAATAATTACAAATAAACATGATACAGATAGTATTGAAAGAACAATTATGAAAATTGGAAAAGATGAGAGCATTATTTTATTGTTCAATAAATTAAATAATATTTGAGAACATATATCAAACCAAGTAAAACAAAATAATAATTTGAAATTTTCAAATTAATATTATATAATTTACAAAATCTAAAACAATCGTTTTTTTCAAGAATACGAATTTTTTGGAATCTGTATTACAACTCGAAGATGAAGAACATGCAATTTTCAGACAAGCATTTTCTTTAGTTATAATTGAAAGTCATCATTGTTTGTCCTTGTTGTAAAATTTTCTCTCTGTGTCAATTGTCAAATCAATGAGCATTGGTCTTTGAAATTAATATAATTCAGTATGCTTTGAAAAACTGCATATACAAATATGAATATATCTTGTTGGAATGCTCTCTAAAGATTCTCAATTTGACAGTTTGTTAATAAATTAATAAAATTAATTTTATTTTCGCTCTCTTCAAATTTAAATATAGCATTATAATTAATTTTTTGGTATAAAAGTGGACGTAAATTGTTTTCGAATGACATTACTTATTATAAGATATTTTATTATTCGATACAAATTTTTTACAAATATGTTTTCTTTTAAATTTATGGTGAAAAGTTTACAGTACATCATGTTTAATATTCTATTTACATTTTTTATGTTGTCATATTCAGATTTGTCCTCTCGATTTCCTGCTATTCGTTTACATTAGAAATATATATATATATGAAAAGTTCAATGGTCGGTTTTTAATATTCGATAAATGATCTGCTTTTTTTTATTTCCATTTTGTTATTTATTATTAATTGTAATATGAGGATATCTATACTTTTTCCTTTGCGATGTTCTTCGAAAACATATGTTGTCCAGTACAAGAGGCTACTTCGCTTTTACTTTTTTTGTAATTGTTTACATTTATTTCAGATCAAAATCACATCATTATATCGTGGATAGCTGAAAAAATGAAAATATATTTGATGTTGATGTTCATGGTGATACATTTGGTTTACAAAGGATGAATATTATGATAGTCACATTAATAGTATATATCAATATTCAGGTTATCAAAATAGACAATAGTTTGATGCAACAAAGAAACAGTATTGTCGTATTATAGATTTTCATTTTGTGATAATTCAAGTTTTGCAGCACATATGATTCTACTTCATCATTCGACATCCTTTTAGCTATCATCATTTCGTTAGACTCTGTCATCGATGCAAAAGTCTCTTGAAGATAAGCGATTTCATTGACAATCAGTTGTGGAATTGAATGAAAATGGATTTTTTCCTCTAGGTTGAAAAAAAAATCAGCGAATGTTGAAGATTCAAGTCCATTGGATAGAAACGACTATCTGTTAACAGCATGAAAACTCGTGCTTGGAAAAATAAATGGTGTTTGAGCGTGTATGAGTATCAAGGGTGTGAGTGTGGGTGAAGAGAAGAACCACACCCACATCCGCACCCATACCCTCAGTTTGTTCTCTCTTCACAGTGATATTAATTTGCAAAAGAAAAGAAACTTAATAATACCTTTTCGGAATTTCTCAAAGAACGACTCATCAGAAGTTTTTGAAACTCTCAACGCTAACAGGTCTTAATAAGCAGAGCAAAAGTTCCCATAGACACAGGGTTTCCAGAGATTATCTTCTAGGAGATATTGGAGTCATAATGACCTCAATTTTCGCCCCATTCTCTGATATACTACGATGGATAGAGCTCAATTTGTTCGCTCATTTACTAGACCCTATTGGTAGTGGATTCTATTTCGATTTTCTTATATATGTTATCATTCGAATAAAATATCTAAAATATCGGACATATATTAAAAATACTAGTTTTTTTTTACTAGAACAATTTTCGTAAAGGCTGCTCGAATTCACTGAAGCAGTATTTTTCAAATAAAAAAAAGGTACCTACCCGAAATAGTCTTCAGTATATGTGGAAAAAATTTCAGCTTAATAACTCATGCTAATGCTGGAGGAATATGGACGAAACAGTACATTCTCTGTAGAAAACTTCATTTTGAGAAAAAATGTCACAGATGAAAAGAATTTTCTATTTTCACGTAGAAATTGTAACATATCTTGATTTAAAGTCGAATTCAAGTCCCCAAAATATGTCCAACAGACAGAAGACACTTCAAAGTATATGCCTGAATGAAAAACAAAACATTGAACAAACTTTTATTTTCGCATCCGAAAAGAAGAGATATATCCTTAAGTAAATAATTATGTGACTATAATTCAACTAAGGTTATATTTCAATAATTTAGATAAGACAAGAAGAATCCTATTAATATTATTATAGAAGAACATTTTTAAGAACGACGTATAGGAATATTCGTTATTTGTGCGCGACAAGATGGTGTCGAAAAAATGTCTATTATCGATTATTGTTAGCAGTATGGTGTGTGTCGCATGTATATTTTACATTGTTGGCAATGCACTGCCTGCTTGGTACGTAAGATTTCTACTTCATTCTCTTTGTAGGTATATGTCTATGAGATTAATTTTTCGTGAGTAAATATTGTCAAGTAATGTAGAAAAATTCAATCTGATGTAATGTTCGTAGATTCATAAACGACTAAACAAAATAACTTTTGAATCTGAGAATGGATATAGTCAAGAATACAGATTAAGATGAATGGGAAACCAAATTATTTTATAAAAAAAGATCTGATTTTTGTCATATTCGTTCTACAAATTTTATCAGTTTGAATACCGAAAATAAATGACATGTCCTGTTCTTGTGCCTATTGCGAAAAAGTACAAAACAAAGAAGACATTCCATTGTCCGTAGAGTCCATGTAACTATATCAAAACAGTGCGTTTGAACTATTTTGCTGACATCATTGTGTGGAAAGTATATCTTTACTAGGATTCACGGCATTTTATGGTGACTGCAAGACTTGCTTACATTTATATAGAAAGTTCTAAGACATTTACAAGTATTTGAAATATCCACACATAACATGTTAGACTTTTTTTTTTTACAAGTCATCACAAATTATGGAAGAACTTATAAAAATG
>CAJNOP010003014.1:0-14676 GCA_905250075.1 Rotaria sp. Silwood1
AAAAATGTTTAGTTTAACTCATGAACGTTTAACAGAAATCATTTTAGTTTTCTAACTACAAGTCGGATATATTTAGAGTCAAGTTAATTTTATTTGTTTTTCTTGTTGCAGAGTAGGTTTTAGGTGATTTTCTAAGCCAGAAATAAATTTTTATGTATCCAAAGATCATTGCATAGGATCAAAATTTCAGCGATTAGCACGCAATGCTACGAAGAAGTCTTTTCGTGGTTCTATATAGACTTTATTAAAAGTTACAGTTATGAAACTTTCACAAAAAATATTCAAGAGCCTATGAGAACGTTTTGCTGAAATTTTCAAGGAAATCGATCAAGATCATCGTGAGTTTCATATGCACAAGCAAAATCTAGACTTAATCGATCGACAAAGGTTTTCATTGAGAAAATCATATCTTAATCATTTCGATATATTTATCTACGAAATTTGTATTGGAGATAGTTTCGATGATGGGCTCTTAAATGAAATGTTCTGCGAAAATGATTATGACAAAGCGGCTGAGATATAGTCGTGACAAAGTGAAGATAATGTTCGAGCCTTAACTCCATTGTACAGCAATCAATTAAGGGCTGGTCAGTGCTTTCGATCAGGGTTAATCATGAGTCACATGTTTACAAAAAATCAGCTCAATATCAATAAAATTCGAATCACTTCAAGGGGGGGGGGGGGGGGGGGGGGGGCGGTTACTTTTGTCCAGGGCTGTATAATATAAATGATTCACTTTTTAGTTATTAGCGAAATATATGGTTATGATCGAATAGTTCACTTTTCATTTGATAATATTTAAAGATATTTATAATAATAGCAATAGAATGTCAAATTTAAACAACTATTGACAATAATATAATATTTTTTTGTCAATAAGCGATTTTAAAACTTCGAAAAATCGAAATAAAAAAGCAAAACAATCTATTCTTATTGAAACATTGATAAATTTATTTTGCTTTATAAAACTATTTAATTTATATGTAGATAAATTTTTTCAACTTATTTGAAGACGACGATTGACAACATTAGACTGAAATACTAAAAGACATCTCATAATTAAATATTTCTGTTAGTTTATTGCGTTTTTCTAATATGTTTTGTTTTTCTCTGAAGTAAAATTTATTCGTAAAAATGATCTAGCTACTTATTTCAAATTAAATCAAGAAAAACAAAACTTTTATGAAATAAAATTCAATAATAGAATATATATAATATTATTGTTCTCATCCTTTTCTTAAATATTACAATTATTATCTTTAATGATGTTTGTTTCATAATAAGATTATTCTATAAATTTCCTGTTTTTAAATTTATTCTTCTTCTTTCATTATATTAATCTGATCTTCATCATATAAGTCTTGTAATACTCAGTCAAAATCCAATATGAAAGTATTTAATGGTTATTGAAAATATCTCTACCTTATTATTGATAATCATTGATGTCTTATAAATTCTATAAATATTTACAATAAATCTATGTAATTGACGAAGATCTCGATTAAGTAAACAAAAACAATTATTTAAATAACGCAGTATAACATTTACATGAACAATATTTGATGAATAACAGTTTTACTAGATAGTTAATTAATAAATGATCTTGGTCGATAGAGAAAAACGTCTTTTAAATCGAAATGAAGATAATTTTAATTTAAATATTATTAAAATAATTGTAAAAATATTTGTGGAGAATTGTCATAGATGTTCAGATGTTCTATTTTCGTTAATTCTAACAGTGAGATGTGAAATATTATGTTTAAACATATGAATAAATAATGACTCATCTAAATATATACAATTAATTAAATTATTCATCTTTATTTTATTTATTTTCAAGAATGAGAGAATATACGAAATGCTATTTCAACTTCAACCTTAACAATATTAAGTTTATTCAGTTTATGATAATTTCCAATGTAAAGAACATGATATATTGACAATGAATCAAGAGTAAGACATTGAATATTGTCTTGAATTCGAGGTAATATATCAAAACAGAATCGATTAAGTATTGAATTCGTTATTGAACTATTGTTTTCATTTGATATTATTCTTACTAAATTAATAGATCGTGTGAAACTAATATCCTGAACCAATCTATCGAGCTTTTTATTCATTCCTATTAATGAATATAATACATCAATATTATTCAATTTTATTGAAAAAGGAAAGCAACATTTCATTGCATAGAGCAAGTTTTCGGAAATATGACAAAATCCGACAAAATTTGACTCAATCAGAAAAACTATCGTCTATCCAGTAACAATTTATGCTAAAGAGAGCATTGAAAACACAAGCGTTAAGACAATAATCGACAATAATGTGTATTAGTATTCTGGTGATTGAATAATAAATCGATGATTCATCTCTACTTGAGAACAGACTACATGAATAATATAATGTATCATCGATAATAGAATTATCAATATTAATCGATTCTATTCAATAATAACAACAAGCTCTATAAATATATACTATACCAATCGACTTTTCATAAATTGAAAGAATTCCATTAATCTTTTTATGTCTATTATTATAACCATATATTTTTACTCTTTGTTGTGCTTGTATGTTCAATATTTGATTGCTGAAATAAATAGAATATTGAAACCAGAATCTTTTCGTTTTCGTTTTTTAACTATTAATTACAATCTATTGGAACTGATATTAATGTCAATAAAAAATCTTTTCGAAATGTTTTCTTTTTTTATGTTCTTAGATAAGAAAAGAATAAAATAGTTATATTCAAAAATAAACTATACTATAATACCTAGAGAATATTAAAATTAGGGATGCCGATACTAAAGAGAGTGTGGGTATGAGTCTGAGTGTGATTGATCAGAAAAACCAAACTCATACTCAACCACACCTTCAAGTCATATTTCAAAATTTTCGACAATATTTTCATACTTTAGTTGCATTGTTTACAGAGTTGTTTAAAATACTCAAAACCTTTTAAGGACAAAATAGCTTAAAAAGTTGGTCCGTTTCTACATGTTGAGTATTCTTCATTTAATTTTTCTCCCTAACTCCCTATAGAAATAAGTTTGATCAAATTTCATAGAGAGTTTGATGGAGCATCTTCTGGAAAAATAATCAAACTTCAGGGTTGAAAAGGAAAAAAGGTCTAGTTGAAATATTAAGAAGTTGATTCTTGATGGTCATTCGTTAAATTATTCACATGTTTAATAAAAAAAAAAATAACTTACTTTATATTTTGAATATATAAAAGAGTTCGTTGTAAAAGACCTAAACTTATCTTAAGCAGATTCCAACAATGTATATAAATCTAAATAACAATTTGGATTTCTTGATCTCTTAATTTATATACATATTTGACATCGAGATAAAATATAGACTTGTACTATATAGAAACGAGGTATTTGATCAACTTGTGATAGAAGAACGATGACAATAGATAATGCTTAAAATTCTACATTTTTATTTATTTGACAAAAAAGACAAAAATCATTTTCAAACAAATTTGATTGATCTATTGCACCATTCGTAGGCAAATTAATATGCCGATTGTATGATATTGTTCGATTTTCATATCAAATTGAATATTAGTTGGACCATTTAGATTTGCTTCTCTAATTTATATTAATCAATTTGAAAAATTTAACGGGTGATGCAAAAGTTTTTGCAAAAAAAAAATGTCGTACCGTCTTTCGCCGGCTAAAACATTTTCCAGAAGAATCCAAAGTACCTATTTAGAATCTACGTCGAAAGGGCTTTTTACCTGTATGGTCGAAATAATTCTATAGTGTCTCTCCTTTGGATACCAAACATGTCTTCGAACAGCACTAAAATTTGATCTGGAAAGGAAAAACGGCTTCGAATGATCGTCGAAAAAACTATCGACCTCTCGTTATTTTAAGAGTTTCTTCTACCTTTTCTTGTAGAGCATTAAACGGCGAATCTAACGAAAAAAAAAGAGCACCAAGATACGATTGAATACATAGGAGAAAACCGAAAAATATTGAGAAATCAGCTCCTTCTACGACACCTGTTTTGAGCTGATTTTACAGACTAAATTTTAGTGTCGTTCGAAAATGTGTTTCACATCCAAAGGAGAGAGACACTGTAGAATTATTTCGACCACAGAGGTAAAAAGTCCTTTCAATGTAGATTCCAAATAGGTACTTTCGATTTTTCTGAAAAATGTTTTAGCCGACGAAAGACGGTGCGACATTTTTGCAAAAACTTTTGCATCACCTGTTATTAAGCATTTTCTGTTTCATCTGTTCGATGTGACATTGGAACTATTAAAATATTTTCATGCAACCAAATCAGAGTCACATCTTCATAATTCAATTCTGGTCACATGCATCATGTTATTGTACTGAATAGATAGAATATTGGGTAAGATCATCAATGAAGAAACTAGAACAGTAATATTCTCGGTGAGCTTTAGGTAATGGAAATTCCTTCTCTTGCAATTGTCAGACACATGAGTAACTACATCAGTTTACTCAGATTTTTTCGTTTTTCTATGATTACGAAATTTTACATTAAAATGAGTTATTAAAAAACAGATGTCAATATTTTTGTCTTTTTTCCTAACGCTTCGTTTTTATTTATACCACCAGAATGATAAAATGAAGCATAGATGTTGCATTGCTTACGTGAAAAATATGTTTCTCTCTTTGCAGTCGTAATTGTCAAAAATGAAACGTTATTTCTTATTGATAGTTATAATACATAGTAAAAAGTGTGTTCGGTACAACACGAAAGGATCTAGATCATTTTTCGTTCTTCTAGACAAAACAATTATGACAAAAATTCATCGTCTAACGTTATTTTTCAAATCTTGGTGGCATATATTGATAATAGTACTCAATCCACTTATTTTTCTTCCACTTTCATTGCTTGTGAATTCGATCGTAAATATTCAACGTTAATTTTTTAAATAAAATAAAACATTTCAAATGATCTATTGTATTTTAGAAAGCAAAATGAGCCTATATCGTTTCTTCTGTTTACTGTCTATTGGGTACCTAAAGCAATTCCCTAAGCAATAACCTCCTTATTTCCTCTTGCCTTTTTTCCAATAGCTGATATATTACCTGGTGACAAAGTCGGTAATAATTATTTCAAAGTGAATAAACGTTTTTTCTCATTTCCTATTTGTACTAAACTCATACTTATGCAAGGATATTTCAACACTATTTGTTGGTAGCATGATTTTGGCTCATGCAATGAAACATGTTTATCTGTATCATCGACTAGCATTATTCGTACTCAACATTGTTGGCTCATCAGTGAAATAGTGAGTGTTTACAGATTACATGTGTGGATGTGAGTGTGAATCTTCTCTGCATCCACACCTACACCCACATCCTCAGTAAAATGGTCACTAGATTCGATTTATTCATATTTAAAAAAATAAAAATATTTTTTTTTAAATTAAGATCAACACAATTGTAGAATTTTCATCATAAGAGATCAATATATTAAACTGAAATTATTTTAGAATTGTTCTTCGGATAAGTTATGCTTACAGAACTTTAAAGTACAGGCTAATACTTCAGAGACAATTCACAATATGAAAGGTTTAATTAAAAAAAAATAATATGATTTAGTCTACTGCAACAGACTGATCGGTTTCTACACTGAAGACCTTGGAATCAATACTCTGTGTGTTTATTTCTCTTCTTTTCTGTTTAAAAAAATGATGCAGAGATCAAGTCAAGAAATCGGATTACATCCGTAAAGACTCTTAGTGAAATTCTGATAAGATCTTAGCATAAAATCAAGAGAAAAGGATCGAAATGCTTTATAACTTCTTGTTGTAATCCTAACAGAGTACTGTTCATTTCATGTCAATATATTTTTGTTATGATTTGTCGTTTCGTTAACTTATTCCCTGTTTGAATTGCATCGGAAAATTGCTCATGATCTTGGTAGAACGCTATTAATAATCTTGTCAAGATCTTGAAATTCGTGGCTCTATAATTTTCTAAAGATGCAATAGCTTCCTAAATCGTTTACAATTGAAATGACTAAAAAAAACTATTTACAATCTTGACTGGAGCTTTATTTAAAGTATGTCAACGTCTTAAAATATTGTCGATAATCGTTTTCTGAGAGTTTCTCGCTTTCTTAACAAGCAATGGCAAACCTACGTAACAAACCCCGTCACATATATCAGAGATCTACATCGAAGACATCCGAGATTCTTTCTAATGAAAATCCAGTATTACCGATAACAACCCATGGAAGATCACAAGAATTCAGAGGAAGCCAACAAACTTTGTAATAGTCTCAAATCAATACGAAAAACTTAAATTCTGTTGGACTATGTTCGATCATCTAAACACAAAAATTCATCGAGATATATCAAAATTTATTACCTCTCACCAGAATCTCATTCCCGAATGTTTCTTGTTTTCTTTCGCTTCAGAAATTCTCTGCCCGATTCTCCTTCTTTTTACTTCGTATCCAAAGGTTCTTATAGATCCACATGGGTTCCAGTAGATTCTTAGATATATCGAAGCCTTTTTTCTTTCTGTAAAATACATTAATTAGAATTGTAAAAATAAAATAGAATGATCACATTGATCTGATGGAATTGAAAAAATTTTGAGAATTTCATCACTTTCAGGAATTTTGTATTAAAAACACACAGAAAATGGCACTTTTGATGATGAAGTGGACATAAAAACAGATTTATTTCATACTCGTTGATTTACATGAATATTTTATTGTAGCAAAAATAATGAGAATGTTTCTTATCTAAATCATGCCGTTAAACTAATAAAAATGTTGATTTTAATCAATAAATGAAAAACACATCAATTTTTTGTCAGTTTCATAATTTTAGTGCAATTCTCGATATTTTGTCAGTCCCTGGAATCCGTTCGGAAAATACTTTGAATCATCTATCATTATTTTACGAATCTCGTTCATTTACTTGCTTTTGTAGATAGCCAAAACTTTAATCCATGCTGATAAATCGTAATTAATTCTTATACATCATTACGGATTCTAGTGGATCTTCGTGGATCCTAGAATCCACCAGAATCCATTTTTGATTCCTTGGCTGCTGCTATTCGACACATTGTCTTTCTGTTGTTGGTTGCACATTGACTTTCGTCAATATAAAATGATGATTCTCAAGTAAAAAAACTTCATTTTTCATTCATAGGTACGTTGACTTTATAGAAAAAATAGCTTTTTTTCGGTTCTTTACTCAACGTTTCGCGACAACATTTGTACTTTGCAATCATGCATCGAGAAGCGGCTATATGAGTAAATAATTCAAAGAGTAGAAAAAGAAGCTCATATTGTACATAGCAATAAAGATTCATTTCATATGGTATACCGATGTATTTTTAAATGTTAACTTGAAATAAAGAATTACTGTCAGTTTCACTCACAGAACAAATTATTGTCTGAGGCGATACAGAAATCTCATGCATGCATATGCATACTAGAAGAGACGGTTGTGGATGTGAATATTTTCTTCACTTGAGAAAGTTTCAACTCGTCACGTGACGAGTTGAACAAACATAAAAAATCAGACCTTTCGTAACACCAAAAATAGGGATATCCAAAAATACAGGGATGTCGTAACAAAATTTACAGGGCGATCGTAACGATTAACACAGGAAATTCGTAACAGTTGCAGGGCCTTCGCAACGAAGCAACAGGGCTTTCGTAATGAGGATAAGGGTGATAGCTGGACTTAGTTTCCAGAAATTACATGCTTTTCGTTACGAAAGCCCTGTAATGGTACATATCAAAACATGCATTACGATCGCCCTGTAAAATTTGTTACGAAAGCCCTGATTCTGTCGTTGCGAAAGCTCTGTTACGGGCTTTCGTATTGTCAATTCGTTACGAAAGCCAGAAAACAAAAATCGTGACGAGTTGAAATTTTCCCCTTCACTTACACCCTTTAAAGTTGAATGTACGACGACTCAATTGATTATGTTGCTATATTTTGTTGTTGCACAAAAAAAATTTTAAAAACTAATGAAAAAATATATTTCTACCAATGATGAAGGATGACATAAAAGTTGTACTTCAATCTGTATAATAAATATTTCTATAGTAAAAGAAAGAAAGTGTATTCGAACATATGCGTTTATAGAGAAAAAGTCGAGTAAAGCATTTTCTTTTAATGAATGCAGATCCAGTTAATATTTAACAAATTCATTTTATTATAAAAAGTATTACAACAAAAATATCGTACAATAAATGTTTATAAAAAGTGGCTTCCCTCAATTTATGACACACCGATCTTCTAGATATAGTTAAGTATGGATTATTCACAAGCAATAGAAGAAAACCTATGAATACAGTGAATCATTCAATGGCAAAAAAAATGTTCTTCACTACGCCCTGTATCATAAGTTAGGAATTGGTTGTAAACGTTCTTCAACTTTTTTTGTTTTTGTCAAGCGAAATAATTTTTAAAGTTTCTGTCAAAATCGGTTTCATTTTTTGTAGTCGTAAAGCAAATGATCAATGTAGGTGAACAATATAACAACATAACAGAGAGTGTGAGTGTACATTTGCCTTCAACCAGTGTTTATACTCACATCAACATCTACAACAAAATAGAACAAGAACATGTCTATTGGGCGATAACACTATGCATATTCATAAAAAAATCTTTTAACCCTTAAACCTTAGGAAAACTCTTCTAGTGGAAGAAAACATGAAAACTAACCGAAAACATCAAATCAATGATCACTAACGACATATTTTATTTATTGATTAATACTTCGGTTTTTCGTTGAAACTTTACTGGTTTTACTATAATATTTTTGATGCTTCTCGGTATTTCATCTTTATATTTAATGTTGACAGAACTTTTGGTTAGACCTAAGTACATGTTATATTACACATATTATATTTGACACTTTTGTTCATTCACCGTTTTTCGACTCAACTTTCAAAGCAGCTTTAGTTATGATATCTTTGACAATTTTCGTTCACTCTTGGGTCTTCTACTACACTAATGATGTTTTTGATAATTTTTCTGACTGTTTGTTCTATCTTTGCAACAGACGTAGTCTTAGGCATTATATTTTTTAAGATGAGCTCACTTCGGAAAGGAATTAGCGCTTATACTCTCCTCCGCTTACTATTTGTTTTTGTTTTAGCATTTTTTTGTTGTGGGTGGTGTAATGATATGAAAGCACTATGTGAGACCTTAGACATTTGTAGTTCCACCAGAGAAAAACAATAAGGGTCATTTCTATAGAAAATAGCGGAAAATGATTAGTATTTCGACGTTTAAGTCGTAGAAAGTCGGTCTATGTGCAAGATAAGCACAATATCCGAGATTCGCATTAAAAAATACACCAAAAACTCTATTTCCCATTGTGAAATACTTACCATCCAAATTATAGTGCTACTGCTTCAACTTTTTATTCTTTAAACTTTTCTCTTTCGTTCTCCAAGGAAAACTTTTATATGGTAAAGATTTTACAATGGAAAATACATTTTTTAGTGTTTTTTTTTTAATGCTGATTCCGGACATAGTCCTTATCCGAGACATAGAGCGGATTTCTATAACTTAAACATCGAAATACTAATCGTTTTCCGCTATTTTCTATAGAAATGACTCTTATTGTTTTTCTTGGTGGAACTACAAATGTCCAAGGTCTGACATAGTGCTTTCATATAACCATACCAATCACAAGAAAAAAATGTTAAAACAAAAAAAAGTAAGTGAGGAGTATAATCAATGGAAAAAGCGCCAACTTCTTTCTCAAAAAGCATGATCCTAGGATTGATCCAATTTTTGAAGAAGGACATCATTATTTTGGACTATCAGCTTCTATTCTTGACATATTAAACAAATGAAAAAGTGGAAATATCATCTATGTTGGTATGGAATCAATGATGAATAACATGTTTGAAATAGACGAACAAAGTTAGTTTCTCAACAATATTCAATTGACTATTGTAAACAATAATTTTAAAGCAGTCATATCATTAATTGATTTTCCACGGCATACATCAATCAGTTATGCGAAAATGACAATGTATTCTATTTAATGCAAAGCATTCCATATAGATAGTTATTTTCGAATATGTCGGCAGCAATTCATTATGATGATGCCAACACTACACATGCAAATGACTGGACGATTCGTTGCAATAATATTATTCAATCATAGTTTATGTATGCTTTTTAACAATGAAGTGACTTATTCTATTAAGTTTGAAATATATAATCAAATGATTATTAAAATTATTGGAAATATTAATAATGACTAAACTTCGATTTTTTTATCTCGGGATGTGTCACTAGAGAGAATCCGCGAGAGAAAAAAATTGATCGATTTATTACTCCATGATTAATGTCAATAGGATGTAAAACATCTTCGGTCACAAAGTATTATCAAAACTATTTGTAGCATTGTGTAAATCATCGACTGAATTCGACTGGTTTAGTTTTAGATGTATAAAGAACAGGTGATAGTGCTTTAACTAATAGAATGTGTACATTGAATTGGAGGATTTAAAAACATGAATTCATCAAAACTTGTTTTTTTTTTTCTGATGACATCAAAAGTGTTTTTCTTCAACGAACGCTAAACTTCGCTTGTCCTTTTGAAGTATTTTTCAATTATCAAAAGCCTTGAGCTGCAGTGCAAATTAAAAGAAAAGTAATGTGTCACCTTCATTGGTATAGGAAAACTTTCATCACTTTTATAGCTCGAGTAAACTAGCTTTTTATTCGAACAAGAAGATTATCGTACTGCTAGAGATAAAAAATCAAAGTTTAGTCATTATTAATATTTTCAATAATTTTAATAATCATTCGATTACATATTTCAAACTTAATAGAATAAGTCACTTCATTGTTGATAAGTAACATAAACTATGATTAAATTATGTCATTACAACGAATTGTCTATGAGAGGAATTGTCGTGTAATAAATTGTCATACAATGGATTGTACTAGCACCGAATTAGCTCTCAACTTCATCTAGTCCATCACTCTAAATATTATTCTTTTCTTCATCTTCAATTATTAATAAACATTAAATTTATCATTCAACAATTAGTTAATATCTGTTTCACAACATGATTATCAACATTTTTGTTTTATTACATAGATTAGAATTCATACAATACTTATTCAGATATTAATATGAACAAATGATTTTAATATTAATTTATTTAATGAAAAAAAAAAAAAAAACAGTTGAATCATCATAATAAAGGAACATAAATATTCTGCATATAAATTATCAAATATATGTCAACCTACAAAAAACAAATAAAATAGCCAATGTTATGGAATTATATTTGATCGTTTAATAAATTTAAATAACAAACTTTTAATATCTATTGAATCATTATGTACATAATTATCATCAAATAATAGTTTAAGACAAATATCGAAATATAAAAAATATTTCGACTACTTGCAAATTATGTTAATTTATAATAAATATTTATCAATTGAAATTTTATTTATTTATTTATTTAATTTTTTTTGTATCATCAGTACGAAAAGATTGATGTATAATACAATTACATTTCTTTTGTCTCATAGATACTCAAAAATTAATCATACAGATATAATTTCATTTTCTTTTCATAATCATAACTAATATAAAGTCGAAATAGAAATTTAAATAGAGAAAATTAGTTTGAACAATAATCTAAAGAAAATATAATCTTACAGTATTTTAAAAATTCTCGATCATTATCAAAGAATTCAAATCTATATGTTAAACGTAGGTGAATTTAGCGTCCGATTCAAGTAATTCTGCCGCCGATTCGCTCAGGAACATGTTCCAAGTGTTCCATGTATGTTCTAAGTGCAACTCTATGTGCTCTATCTAATGGTGTATTCGTATTTCCTGTAGCTCAAGCTCTGTGTCTAACAATCAGAAAAAAGCTGCCCCAGTGTTAGAGGTCATAAAGTAAAATTAGCAGAGATTTTCTGAATGACATGTTCCCCGTGTTCCAATTGTGTTTCAAATACAAAGTGGTGAGCTCCATTGAATAGTATAATTAGATTTTCAATAACTGGAACTAAATCTTCAACAACCTCAAAATACAGCTGCAAAACTGTGGGAAAGGGCCAGCCACATAGGCATTTCACTCTCGATTCGTTCACAATCTATTGTAAATGTTCCATTTGTGTTCCAAGTACAACGTAATGAGGATGGGTGTGGGTGTGGGTGTGCGTCTTATTCTCATATCCACACCCACACCCACGCCCACACACTCCCACTCCCCCTCCCACACTCCACACCCAACGGCCCCTGGGAAAAAAACACTATTCTTGACTTTTTGCACGAATGCTTTAAGATATCGGAAAGCGGATTTCACCATTCGATAGAGCTCATGGGGTTGTACTTGGAACATAATTGGAACACTTGGAACATGTTTCTGAACGAATCGGCGGTAGAATTACCATGCTGATTGGCATTTTGCACCAGTATTCAGAGATTTCTGGAAACTCAATTTGAGCGTTCGAAAATCAGAATACACCATTCGATAGAGCTCATCAAGTTGTACTTGGAGCTCCATTGGAAGACTTGGAACATGTTCCTGGACGAATTGGCCGTAGAATTACTATGCTACTCGGCGATTTCTGATACATTTGGAGTAATATTTTGAGATTTATAAACAAATAGTTTGAGCTATGGAAAATCCAATTATACTATTCGATAGAGCTCATCAAGTTGTACATGGAACTCCATTGGAACACTTGGAACATGTTCCTGAACGAATCGGCGGTAGTATTACATCCTCGTTGGGCATTTGGGGCCAGTACTCAGGGATTTCTGGAAACTCAGTTTGAGCTTTGGAAAATCTGAATACACCAATCGATAGAGCTCATCGAATTGTACTTGGAACATAATTGGAACACTTGGAACATGTTCCTGAGCGAATCGGCGGCGGAATTACTTGGTGGTTTAGTATTTGGGACCCCTCTTTCGGGATTTTTGGAAACATACTTTGAGCTATGGAAAATCCGATTATACTATTGGATAGAGCTCAACAAATTGTACTTGGAACTCAATTGGAACACTTGGAACATGTTCCTGAACGAATCGGCGATAGAATTACTTGCTGGTTTGGCATTTTGGACCAATATTCAGGGATTTCTGGAAACTTAGTTTGAGCTATGGAAATTCTGAATACACCATTCGATAGAGCTCATCGAGTTGTACTTGGAACCCAATTGGAACACATGTAGAAAGTTCCTAGACGAATCGGCGGTGGAATTACTATGCTGATGGGCCATTTCTCATACTTTTGGACCTGTATTTTGAGGTTTGCGAACACATAGTTTGACTACGTAAAATCTGAATATACCATTTGATAGAGCTCATCGAGTTGTACTTGGAACACAAACGCAACACTTGGAACATGTTCCTGAGCGAATCGGCGGCAGAATTACTCGAATCGGACGCTAACTTCACCTACGTATATGTTAAGCATTCAGAATCCGAAAATAAAAATGTCTTTTGATTAGAGACATATGATAGAACAAGTAATTCTGTGCAAAATATGATGTTTTCGAGTTTTCGAGATTTTTTTCTATTTAAGTAAATCTTTTTTAAAGAGAAATCCAGAAAACAATTGAGAATTCCGTTTTCGAGTATTTAATGATACGAAATGCTTTTTTCTAAACATGAGATAAATGTCTTTTTTATTATTCAGAACCATATTTTCTTTTCACTTCATTCCTTTTCTTTTCTACTTGCTGTTGTGCTGTTGTTACTGCTGTTGCTGCTGCTTCTGCTGCTGCTGTTGCTGTTGCTGCCGCTGTTGCTGCTGCTATTGCTGTTGCTGTTGCTTCTGCTGCTGCTGTTGCTGCTGCTGTTGTTACTGCTGTTGCTGCTGCTTCTGCTGCTGCTGTTGCTGTTGCTGCCGCTGTTGCTGTTGCTGCTGCTGTTGTTACTGCTGTTGCTGCTGCTTCTGCTGCTGCTGTTGCTGTTGCTGCCGCTGTTGCTGCTGCTGCTGCTATTGCTGTTGCTTCGGCTGCTGCTGTTGCTGCTGCTGTTACTGCTGCTTCAAGTACAGCTAATGCTAAGGGATAAAGAAACGGTTGAATTAGGTGATCTTAATGCATGCTGGTTTTGCCTTCTTCATCCTTCCGTTTTTCTTTGGCACGAATAGCAACCATTTGATTTTCAAGTTCAGTTGTACATTTTCTTTTTGTATTCATATGTAATTCACCAATTCTTATTGCTAATTCATGATCAACATTCGTTGAATTTGTCATAATCGGCCTAGAAAATATTTAAATTTACTAATTAGGTTTCAATAAATCGAACGCAATGTTAGAGAAATAAGAATTATTTTCTACTTAATTCCAATTTCTCATAGCACTAGTAAAATAATACTATGGATATATTGCAAATGACTTTTCAATAACGTTTCTTTTTTTATAATCTTCTCATATGAAACATCGTTCAAATCTAAAAGTAAAAAGATTCTTATTGAAATGAATATTTTGCTTATTTCTCTTGAATGAGGATAAATTTTCACCATAAATTTTCTAATAATGAGAACATGGGGATGTTGAGTCATGGGTCAAAAATCTAATAGCTAGTATATGTGTAATTGTTTTTACTATTTACTAAGTATTTTCGGTATATTTTGTTCATTTTTCATATATGAAAATTAAAAATGTGTCGTGTTTATATGTCGTGAATTATTGTGTCGCACACTCCAGCA
>CAJNOP010003015.1:0-14673 GCA_905250075.1 Rotaria sp. Silwood1
TGATGCTGAACTATCAAATGTTCCCTTTCTAGAAATGCTGAACCGATGAGGTGCTGCCCAATACTACTGAATCCTTGAAAGGTTCTGCCAAAAACATGCTGAACCAAAGAAGTTCTTTGTCTAAAATTCCGGAACCCGAAAGGTTCTGCCCAATAATGCTGAACCTTGTAAGGTTCTGCCAAAAAAATACTGAACCATACAATGTTCTCTGTCCAAAAGTGCAGAACCGAAAAGGTTCTGCCCAATATTCCTGAACCTTGTAAGGTTCCGTCAGAAAAATGCTGAACCATGAAAAGCTCTCCGTCCAAGAACGCTGCACTGAACAGGTTCCGCCCAATAATACTGAACCTCGTAAGGTTCTGTCAAAAAATGCTGAGCTATCAAAAGTGTTTTACCCAAAGATATTGGAACAGAAAAGGTTCTGTTAATTCTGCAGAACTCTTCGGGGTTTCTCAGTCAAAATAGGGAATGATAGAAGGATTTGACAAAGAAAATATGGTTCACCATATAATTATTGTGAAAACTTCTTTTCAAAAGCTCGATATAAAACATGTTTTTTAAATATAGTTTAGAGAACATTCTACAGGACTATTTCAACACGTAGTTTTCATTTCTTTTACTTCGTGATATGTTACTGTACAAAGTGAACGATTTTTGTCAACCATCGAAAATGTTTTTATCTACTTATATTATCAAGATAAAATGAACTTTCTTTTCTTTTTCAGCATTTTCACTTTATTTATGTCATTTAGCTGCTATTTATTTCATGATAAGATTGAAATAAATCACCAACGTACTAACAATACCTAGGTTATTTAAAATAAATATAGTAAACAACTACAAAAGTATATGTCACGTCTTGAGTGTCGGTCAAGAAAGGAAATATAAATATATTGGGTTTTTCTTTAGTTCTAGGGGCATAGAATAGGGATATAGTGTAAGGATATAAAATAAAGGTATAGAATAAGGATATAGAATCTACATAATAAAGCACGGTTGTCTGTCCGTCTGTTACCGGATCAAAGATCAAAGATCAAAGATCAAAGATCAAAGATCAAAGGTTCAAGGTTAAAGGCCAAACACTTCTGGAATTTTCTACACCTTTCTCGAACGATGTGGACGTAACCACGAATCTAGAGACTTCTGAAGCTTTCCACAATTTTATGGAATGTTCTCTGGTCAAGGGTCAAACCTTAATCTCCGCCGGTTCAAAGGTCGTATGGATTATTGTTAGTTTTAGAGGGTTCCAGGATTATATAGACTCTACTAAAACGTAGGTAGTATAAAGAGTATACGGCGGATCGGGAATATAGAGAATGTATGGAGTATAGACGTACAGAAGCTATAGAGAATACAGAGGGTATAGGAAATATCGGGGGTATAGAGATACACGGGATATCGAAAATATAACGGATATAGGAAGTGTAGAGAATACAGATGGTATAGGAGGTATAGGGAATATAGAAGAGATGTAGGAAGTATAGAAATATAGGGGATATGGGCCGCATAAGGAATATTGGGAGTATATGTAGTAGAAGGAGTATCAGAGTTTATAAGGACTGCAGAAAATATAGAGAATGTCTATGTGTATCAAAAAAAAGCAGTCGTGCAGGTTGCACCCGCTCTAGCTACTATGGATATAGAATAAGGATATACAGTAAAGCTAGGGGGAAACAATGGGAACCTCGCTCATGAAGTCCAATCAAGTTCTGAAGCCTTTTGAAACCTTTTGAAGTCTCGTGAAGTCTTGAAGTCCTCTATTTTTTCTCTGTCACGAAATCTCGTGAAGTCCCTGAACTCTTCTGAAGTCTTTTGAAGTTTCTTGAAGTCCTATGAAGTCTCATGAAATCTCGCGCAGTCCCATGAAGTCTTTAGCAGTTTTGTGAGAATTTGAAGTCACTATGGTTGAAGTTCGTTGAAGTTCTTGAAGTTTTTTGAAGTCCTAAAGTCTTGAAGTTCGCTGTTTCCCCCTTGGAGTAAGGATATAGATCTAGCGCCACAGAATAAGGGTATAGTTGTAAGGGTCTAGAATAATGAAACAGGATGTGTACAACTATTGTTCAGTGTGTATCTGTTTCTCTGTGCCTGGTCAAAGGTCAACGGGGGCGGGGTCGTCAGTAGACGAAGTGGGTGACGAGTTGACTTTTAAGTTTTGACTTGGAGCAAAGAAATAGAGACACACCGCGCAGTATCCATTTGCGCGGGGTCTTCCTAGTAAGGTTATAGTAGTAAAGGTGCAGAATAAGGGTATAGAGTAAGGATATAGAATTAGGATATAGAATAAGGATATAGAATAAGGTTATAGAATAAGGTTATAGTATAAGGATATAGAATAAGGACATAGAGTCAGGATATAGAATAAGGATATAGAATAAGGACATAGAATAAGGGTATAGTTGTAAGAGTATAGAATAAGGTTATAGTGGTAAGGATATGGAATAAGGACATAGAATAAGGCTATAGCTATGAGGGTATAGAATAAGGGTATAGTTGTAAGGGCATAGAATAAGGGTATAGAATAAGGATATAGAATAAGGATATAGTTGTAAGGGCATGGAATAAGGTTATAGAGTAAGGGCATAGAATAAGGTTATAGTGGTAAGGATATAGAATAAGGGTATAGAGTAAGGATATAGAATAAGGATATAGAATAAGGATATACTTGTAAGGGCATGGAATAAGGTTATAGTGGTAAGGATATAGAGTAAGGTTCTAGTTGTGAGGATATAGAATAAGGGTATAGTTGTAAGGGCATAAAATAAGATTATAGTGGGAAGGATATAGAGTAAGGTTATAGTATAAGGATATAGAATAAGGACATAGGATAAGGGTATAGTTGTAAGGGTATAGAATAAGGTTATAGTGGTAACGATATAGAATAAGGCTATAGTTATGAGGGTATAGAGTAAGTTGTATAGTTGTAAGGGCATAGAATAAGGGTATAGAATAAGAGTATAGAATAACGATATAGAATAAGGATATAGTTGTAAGGGCATGGAATAAGGTTATAGAATAAGTTTATAGAGTAAGGGCATAGAATAAGGTTATAGTGGTAAGGATATAGAATAAGGATATAGTTGTAAGGGCGTGGAATAAGGTTATAGAATAAGTTTATAGAGTAACGGCATAGGATAAGGCTATAGAATAAGGATATAGAATAAGGGTATAGTTGTAAGGGCATAGAATAAAGTTATAGAATAAGTATATAGTATAAGGGTATAGAAGAGGGGTGTAGCATTGAAAAGGTGTAACACTTTATACGTAGGACAGAACCATTTTTAATAAAAAAGCAGAAATGGTTTCGCTAATTTACTACGGAACCTTTTTACAGGCAGAACCTTTTTTTGGGGTTCTGTGTAGTACCCACTGGCAGAACCCCAAAAAAGGTTCTGCAAAACTCCTTTTTTTTTAGAGAGTAGTCATTGTAAAAGTACTGTAGAAAGAGGTTTTGGACATTTGAAATATGTTTTAGGTCTATTCATAAAAAAACTTGAATATGATATTGAATATTTTAAAATCATCATTGAAGCTACATATATATTACTCAATATATGTATCGACACTCAAAATGCCATCGAGATTGACCGGAATATTGACCAACCAATTTTCAGAAAGCCGACATGTAAGACACAAACAACGGGTGCCTCGACAATGAGAAAAGCATTAACTCAATACTTTTTACAAAATTCTATTTAAATTTTTATGCTGTATCTGTGCTGGTTTTTTAACTTAGGCTATTATGTGAATAAAATGTGAATTTATATATTTTAATTCTAACTTTTTGTATAAGTAAATTTTAAAATGTATTTCTTTGAGCTTTATTTTTGGAGTCTAACATGAATGCCATTGATTAAAAAAAACTTTTTTTCTTGAATGTAACATACTTAGAGCACCTCATACATCGATAACTTCTATTCTTAAATAAAGACTTCATTATTGAATATAGTTCACTGGTGACTCCTCTCCGATTGCCTAGAACCGAAACACAATATTTCCTTCTGCATAAGTGCGTTGTATCTAGGCATTTCGACTACATCAAAGTGGCACAGTGTTATTTTTCATTGGTGCATTCTATATCATGTGCGGATGCATGTCGATTCATTTCGAAAGCTGCATTATTTTCCTAATGTAGACTAGATCTTACCTTGATGAATTACAGTCAAGACTCATAGTAGCATAAGTAAAGTAGATTAGCTTATCAAAAGTTGACAAAAATTTGTTTCCTAATATATGAATTATATTTTGGGAAGCATAACTAATCATTTTTCAAACATATCTTCATACTATACAAGCCTGATTAATTGTTATCATTCATATTTTTTCTTTTTTGGCAAAAAAAAACATGAAACATGTTATTCGAATTATAGATAGTAGAACGGCTATTATTCATCACTCGAAAAGATTAAATAAATGTTCACATTGAATTTGGATTTGGACTAAGAGTATGTCTCGATAGTATGATAAAAGCGTCTGGCTAACAGCCAGTTGTGAGAGTACCCTAGTTCGAATTCCAGTCAAGACTCATATTCTTTGCTCTTTCTGTTTCATTCCTTTCGATTGATGAGTAATAGTCGTTCTACGCTCTTTTATTCTAATAATAAATTTAAAAAAGTCCTGTTATATATGATTTATATGTACAAAGCAAGTGTCAATAAAATCAATGAATTATCACAATTCTTAAATAAAAGACTGAAAAATAATTTATTAAAGCCTTTGATTTCGTACAATAGCCCAAACTCTTTCTTCAATACGAGCTGGCTTGAGATCTTTAAATGTAACTGGACTTAATGAAGATAATTCACGATAGAATTCTTTTGAATAATATTCTTGTAGTTGAGAGGCAGCTTCTAAAATCAATACAATCGAAAACATCATCATTGAAACTCGAATATATTCAGCTAATGTAACACCAGTTTTTCGATCTGAAACTGTGCGTTGATCATCACTAAATGTTTCAAATGCTGGTTTACAATAACAATATTGTATAAGACGTGCCGTTGGTGCATCTAATGTTTGATCTTCAGCAAGAGTTTGAGTAAAAATTGTTCGATGATTATTCTTCATATCTTCTTTTACATCCTTGAAAAAGCAAAAGAAAAAATTTTCTGTTCAAAATTAATTTAAACGTTTAAAAGTTAAACTTGTAAATCATCAAGTAATTGTAAACCAAATCCTAAATATTCTAAATAAGCCATTTTAGCTCTCGTTAATCGTCCTTCAATTAAGAGTCCAGCAGCTATTAATGTTGCACCGCCTTTTTCAGCACTAACTTGTTCAACTTGTGCCATTGTTGGTGCATAATCATCTTCAGTTCTTGCATGTTGTAATGTTGATTTCATTTGCGATTCATGTATTGTAGCTAAACCCATATAAACACTTTCATGTTCACCACCACGTCTCCAATCATTTTCAATAAATTTAATCATATCAAATATTTTTACTATACGATTAGCTTGTGGTTGTAATGATGATGGTAAATTTAATTCAGCAACATTGGATTGTTTTCCATCAAAATGTACTTTAGGATTATACGTTGATTCACCGATCAGTAGACGTTTACGAAAAAGTTTTGCGAAATTGACTTTTGCTTTACGACTTATATCGTTGCAATCGACTAAATCATCTGTATATGGATAAAGCATATTATAACCAAACATAGAATCAGTTAAAATTAAGGGTAAATTGAGTTGCATTTGAAAAGCAATCATAAACCAAAGAGTTCGGCTAGCTTTAAATAATTCTTCATAACTGATTGTATCATCATATTGTCGTGCTTTATTAAAGAATTCCGCAGTGTTTCGACCCATTGATTGATACATCCCATAAAGAGATTCATCTTTTAATGTGGGTACATTTAATGTTTCATTCCATAGTTGAAAACCTTCAAGAAAAGCTGAAACTAAATTTCCATTAAAGTATATTTTTCTATTTTTGTTTTGATTTCAAAACTACTATCATAGAATAAAAAATGAAACAAAAAGTTTTCATAATCTATCTCAAAGTAATAAATTTTTCACGTAACTTGCCAATGGCAAAAAGAATCATATTGAGACAAACCGAAATATGTAAAGAAGTGTATCGTTACTATGATGAGCAATTTATAACGCTTGATATAAATCAAATAGATCCCAACGATGTAGAAACCGAAAAAGAATGCGACTCACTATAAAATAATTTAGCGATCGTGCATGAAAAACTACAGAGAAAAGGTGCCTTTGAAATCATAAAATATATAAAGAAGCTTACATCGAAAACAATCCTGAGGCTTTGATCTGATCTCAAATCACATGATTAGGTCTCTCGGAAAACTGAAGTGGTTAAAAGCAGAAAAATCATAATCAACATCAGTATTACAAACATGCTGTTTTGTCTCTACTTTTCTGATCTCTCCTGGCTTTTTCCTTTAGTTTATTTTCTGTTAAAAGCTCAGCAAGAAACTTTAAAATGAAAGTTTCGAATTGGAATGAGATTGATACATCAATATCCCTATGTGTCAGAACAGAATTTGTTCTCAGTAACAAATGAAGAACCATTCGACTTTTACGCTAAAAGATACATAGGAAAAAGATTGAAGTCAAAGCCTTGAGTCTGATTTAGGACGATCTATTTTTCTATCATGATATATTCTTTTAGGACGATTACAACAAAAGGCAAAGAGATAACCCTGATCATTCCTTTCGAATGAGAAGAGTGAACAAATTGAAAGAGAGACATGAATCTTTGCAGCTGAAGTGAATTGATTTTGCTGATTAAATGACTACATGTGCGTTCATGTGTCTCATTTTTGTTTTTTTCTCTTCCTCTATGCTTATTCGTTTCATCCTGTTCTTCCTCTCTTTTTTCGTACTCTTTATCTCTTCTTTGTATTCGTTTTTTCTTTTCTTTTCTCCTTTTAGCTTTTTTTCTTCTCCATGTGGTTTAAAATGTTACATTATAGCCTAGTGCCATATCAATGAAAATTTTCTTCCATTTCCTAGATTTTTCTTGCTGTGATTTTAAGTTATCTTTATATATCCCTATGTGAGCGGTTCCAAGCGTTACAGTAAATAGCAAAATCCAAAAATTTTTTTTACGTGATCTTTTTGAATTTTATTCTTTGACATAAACAAATAATAATCTAATATATATTCTTTCAATAATTTTATCGAAAATAACCTTGAAAATATACATTAAGCGAAATTAAATCTTTGTATAAGAATTTCTCGATTAATCATCATATTAGTTTTTTGTTTTTTATTTACCTTTTGAATGAATTTTCTTTTTGAGGAATGTTTTCTTGAGAAATATAGAATAGAAAGCAAAAAATTTCATTTTTCTTAAACGTGCTCGTTGTTGTTTAGGTGTTTGCCGTCTAACTCGATTGTTATCATTTGTTGGTAGACCATTAGGTAGTGCATACCATAATTTTAATGTATTATCATAGTTTAATTTTAATCGTTCTTTTCGGAATTCTTTATATGTTTTAAATTCGAAGTATATATCGGTATCGAAATTATCCATCTACAATAAAATAATAGGGCAAATAAATTTATTCGTAAGATTTTATTGAAATAATAATATAATTGTTCTATTTTTAGTTATACGACCCAGCAATTGTAGAATTTTATCGATGTTTATGATTTTCACCTACTGATGTTTTTCTATTCTATATTTCTTCCTATTTTTTATCCAAGGATATTTTACATAATAAGAAAAGTCGTAAGTTCATATAATGTTATGGTCACGGTGGATAATGACAATAAATTACTTTGTTTTGAAAGAGCAGAATAAAGAACAGAAAGGGGAAAGCAAAAGATGATAGAACAGTTTCTCAAGTAGTGAAGAAACTTGATGAATTATCAGCATAAAAAAGCATAGGATTTATGTAGGACACTTTTGTTTAAACTTCAGTCATCAGTTTAAAATGAATAAGAGACACTAAAGAGAAAGAGCGAAAAATAGAATGGTATTTATTCAGGAGTAAACAGATGTCTGCGTATTTTATTTTGATTAATGAACAAAATATAGTGAATATGAACTAGGTGTGCATCAATTTAAGTCGGAACAATATTCTATCGGACAAGTAGTTTAGAAATTGATGCATAATGAGAATATTAATCATTCGGACTCATATGAAGTTCCGTTCATCTGTAATCAGGTGAGCATCTAAATAGGATATTCATTAGTTGAACTAGCCCATGTAATGCGGACCGGAGAATAACCGGCGGTGTTTTTCGGTAGTGGCAGAAACTAGTGATTTATCAGCAACAAAGCGACGATAATTTCATGCTTTACCAGTAGCATCAGGGTACGAACCCACTGATTTGTAGTCTTATGAATCTAAAAATAAATGTAAATGATCATAGGTAGCAAATTGGTTTAGTGAGTTTTGTTAATAAAAGCTTCTCTTATTTTTTATATTTATATATCGTAAGTTACTTTTTAGTGCAATCTAATTGCTATTCATATTTTCCTCAGAAACACTTAGATTTTACTAAAAAACAACTTGCCATATATAAATATGAAGAATAGAAGATTTTTTTATTAACAAAACTCATTCAACAACTTTTTTAACAATACAATTTGTATTTATTCTTAGATTCATAAGATTACGAATCGTAGATATGATTAACCATCGTTGATTTTTCTTTGCTTCATCATTTCGTTGACGATATAATGCTCAAATTTATCTAAATAAAAGAAAAAATACAAATTGTATAAAAAAAGTACTTGCTTTTCCTTTTGGTGTTAAGATTGCTCTAAATGAGAGGAAACAAGGTACTTTTATAAATGAATACTTACTATCCATTGTGATGTTAAGATTGATATAAACGAAGAAAAAAATAATTTGTATAAATAATTACGTTTTTCTTTGGAGTTGAGATTGATCTAAATGAAAGAAAATTATAATAATTTGTATAATAAACCCTTACCGTTTATTGTGATGTCCAAATTGATCTAGATAAAAGAAAAAACTAATAATTTATCTAGATAAATATCTGTATACTTCCGCACATTTTTGGACTGTCAGTTTATGGCCAACGTACTAGTGGTTTCTTCAAGTACCACATTATAGCGGCGATAGTTTACGTAAATAGACGATATGGGAAGACTCGCGCATGTCGTATATGGATGAAGTATTGAGAAAAATAATTTCTTGAATTCTTTTTGTTACCATAGTCATAGCCTTACGCAATGACAATTATGACAACAATTCGTTATGCTCTTTCTGTTTGTCATAATGATGGAGATGTGAAGAGTCATTCAGTTATGGTGCAGACTATATTTCCATCATTACCTATATCAATCTTCGTTTGAAGCAGAGATTGTTCTAGTTAATTGATTTGAATATCTCAGAAGCATTCATCTAAGTAATCGTCTATAGTCTTTCGCAAACGGATGAAATTCATTTAATCTCGTATTATAAAACATTGAAAACTAATTTTCTTCATGAAGATTTTGCTTATTATTCAGAGAGAAATAATTCTCTTTAATTTTGAGTATTTGTTTATTTCCTTAAAATTAATACTATCTTCAAGGGTGTCAACTAATCAGCCAAATACTAATGGCACAATAATAAAGAATTAATTCAAATTTACCAAGGTTTAAGATTTTATACCGGATTGAAATACCTTTCATGAAAAATGACCAAACAGATAACTTGATTTAGCTGCGAGGAATTTTCAACTAATCATTAAGACTAAACATTATCTTAGATTCATTTATGAAAACAATGATTGTCACCAATGACTAATAATGAAGAGTTTTATCGAGAGTCCTGAAGGACAAACTTTTTTCTAGTCCCGAATCTCGTTTATTTTCAAAATATCTTGATCTCAAGTGTCCTGCAGACGGAATGCTAACAAGATTTTTCGGAATTCAAGACTGCTCAGAGGACTCTAATTGAGCACCATAACATTCAACTACGCTCAAGTCTTCAATAGAATCAGCGCTTAGAAGGAATTATAAAATCATAAGATACTTAAGGTTGACCAAAGGTTCCGACAACCTTAAATAGAAAATAGAAAAAATAAAGACATTTTTATTATTTTATATTATTTAATGTTCAAAACAGTCACCATAAATATTTAAGCAAAGTTTCATCCTTTCTAACAATTTCTCAAACATTAATTGTTTAACTAAAAACCACGTGTTGTGTTGCAAGGTCTACTGAAAACGGTAGATGCGGCATGATATTGATACCTTCTTGTATCTAATAACTAATAACATCTGGATGAGTATGAAGCCGAGCATAGTCATGAAGTAATTTTATATCTTTTGCATCTAATGACTTACTGTGTTTCAATATTTCATTGACTACAGGCTTGAAGCAATTTCCAATATAATAGTGGTGAACTATAGTCTTGTTTTCATCTACACTATGTATAAGAACAAGACCATTTGGTTTAAAGAATATAGAAAACAAAGCTTTTAGTTTAAACCTACTTGGGGAAACAGCAGTCGTTGGTAATTCACATTCACTCATCTAGCTTGCATTGGTCGATTTACGCTCAACTTGTCTATGATAGCACTATTTCTTATCACCAGTAATAATATTGCATAATCGCCATGATCGATCACGAAATTTCACCAAATTATTACGACGAATTCTAACTTGTTGTTGCATTTGTTCATCCTTGAGTTCAGACGATTGTGGATAACTTATTTCTATTGTACCATGAATGAAAGGAGTCTCTGCTATATAATATCATTATAAGTTGAAGACAGGTTGCTGCTGATAACTTGTTATATCAGTTCAATATTTACATCTGTAAGCTCGCGAATGAACAATCAGATTGAGTGTCATCATTAGCACCTTCTCTTTCTTCATGAAAACCCTTTGTCCATCTGGCAACTATTCGATATGCTGAAGCATTAGATCCTAATGCTGTTGTAAATTCTTCGTGATTTGTTTTTTGCATCGATTCCAAAAATAGGGCGAATTTGAATACAGTATCGATCGAATTTATTAGCCATTTCCAAAATTTATGTATTGGGTTGTATCTGAAAAATATTTGAACTAAACCCAAAACAGATTTCAAATATACATTGTTATACACAAGACATTCTCTTACTTATTCATGCAACAGATTCGTCATTGTTAATTGCTGTATAAAATTGTCAACAACGTAGCCAAAATTTTTAGTTAGAGCTAAGTAGATATTATTTCATATCCGTTCGAATTAATGTCAACATCAAATGTATTTTATTTCATATTTCTTAATTTATGGGATGCAACTGTTGAAAGTTTTTGATATCAGAAATCCATGTAAATGATGGGAAATAGATGTATTGAAATGACAAAGATCTCTAGACAAATACATTTAAACCGTACTCTTGACAATTCGTCAGTCAGAAAATGGCAATCAATGTTCTTAAATACGCTTGATATCGTTTGCATGAGTTTCTCAAACAAACTTTCAAAAAGCATATGATGAGAGCTTGACGAGTGCTCGAAAAGTTGTAGATATTGCTGAACTTGTGTGTATGAATGTAGGTGAGCTGGTGAACTAGATTTTGGTGGGTGAAAGTCTATGAATATGGATGGGGCTTGCCGCTTGCAGCCATATTCATCCACTAACATCTACACTGGCACTGACAGCCAGACCCAACGCATCCAGTCGAATACCAGCCACATAGCCGCACACCGATCTACAAGCTTACCTATACGCTCCGACCCATCCACATCTGTACACCCGTAGTCGCAAAATATTTATAAGGATCACTCCGAAGGTAGTCCTCAAAAAGCTATCGAGATTATCTTTGGGTATTTCCAAAACCAGTCATAGAGGCCACTCACGAATATTACCCCAAAATCTATAGCAAACATCCTTGGATTGACTCTGGATAGTTGCAGAGACTACTCACTTTTAGATAGACATGGAAAAATTATTGGAATCATCTCCCAGAAACAGTGAAAAGTTATCGATAGGCAACTGATCAATATCGGCTCGATCAGTTCATAGAATTGATCTGTTCGATGAGTCCAACTCCAATCAGAGGACTTGTTCGAATAGATTAGATGAACGACGAAATGGCAGATCATCGTATCCTCTATATCCCATCACACCGCCAATGATACGTCGGGAATACGGAGGCTATGTTAGGGATACGGTAGGAATATAGAGGATACTGTAATTCGCCGTATCCATTTTCAATAAAATTCTATCAGGGAGCATTTTGAACTATTCCTCAGGTTGAAACTAGAACTGATTTTGACAATCTCTAGTGCTAATCTGACAACTAGTTGGTCGCATATTTGTCTTTCTTTCAAATGATTTAAAGTAAGAATTCTTCAATTTGTTTAATCCGCAACGCCTGTGTGATTATTGAACAGTCTAACAAGCGTTTACTATCGTTCTCTTCTCCAGATAGAGTAACTTGTACCACGAGATTGTTGTCATCAACACAAACAAATGATTAAACAAATAATTATGCTTAATGGCTTCATCATCGATGGTTGATTTTCAGTGCTTGAGGAAAAAGTGATAAATGAATATGAACCAAGTCATCGAATTGTATCATTATACAATTATGCTTCGATTTATATAGCCGCTGATCGACTAGCAATGAGTAACTTGCAAAAAAATATCCTTTATTCATGGATGGCGAGCAAGATAGCTTATATTTTTTATTCATAGAGACTGATTCATTTTTTCGGGGGCAATGGTGCATATCATCACAAATGTACAGCAAAGTCATGCACATATATTCTTAGTCACATCTTTCTATGCATATAAAATTATACCCCTATATGCATTCAAATAATCCTTTCCTTTATTTTATTCTATTCTCATGTGACTGTATATGATAAATAAAGAGCCGTGTAATCGGCGATTACGCATCTGCGACATTTATTGAGTCATGAAATACTTTTTCTACTGTGCAAAAATAAATAAGAACATCTCTTACTGATTAGCTCAGAAGAAAGAGATAGAGAGAAAGAAAACCATGCTGATGTTCCCTCGACTGTAGGGAGGTTCATATGAAAAAAAATAGATTGTGTGTATGTGTCTGTGTGTCTGCATCGGGGACAAAAGAACATCAGGGTCAAAGAACATCAGGGTCAAAGAACATCAGGGTCAAAGAACATCAGGGTCAAAGAACATCAGGGTAAAAATAAACATCCATTTAAAGTTCTTTCCTCTAAACGTTGACGAAAGTAAATCGGGATCTGGGAATCGGGATCTGGGAATCGGGATCTGGGAATCAGAATCTGAAGTTGGTTTTTCAAAATTTTGAATTGAATTTTTTGGATCAAGGAAAGGGTTTTTTGGGAAAATAACGATATTTTATAAAGGTTGACGAGAGTAAATCGGGGTCAGGAAATCCGAATCTGAAGGTAGGTTTTCAAATTTTTGAATTGAATTTTTTGGATCAAGGAAAGGATGTTTTGAGAAAATAACGATATTTTATATAGGTTGACGAGAGTAAATCGAGATCGGAGAATCCGAATCTAAACGCAGTTTCTCAGAATTTTGAATTGATTTTTTTGTGGTCATGGAGAGATTTTTTTGGAGAAAATGTTTCCGAGAATATAGAAAGAGTTATATGAAACAAAATAAATTTTTATCTATTATTGCCCGAGTGAAACGTGAGGCGCGAAAAAAACACCATAGGGAAGTATTTGTTGATGTTCGTACTTTTAATATTGGGCTTTGCACCAATTCAATTTTTCAAACTGAAAACTCGCTTAATCCGACGTATGCGATAAGTTTTTCCTCAAGGAGCTGTTGTATAACTAGGTTTCCACGAATGGGGCTTATTTTTAGATGAGTTTCTAACTGGTGATGCTTTGTATAGGGCTACTCTAACCAGTCAGATATTTTGGAGATGGAACTTGACAAAACATGAGTTCGTTGCTTGTTGTTAAAGAGGCGTGGTTTTTTCCACAATACTGTCACACGCAGTGTTGTCACCTTTTGAAGTCCAAAAAGCAGAAAATAGTTTATAAAAAGCAGAAAATGACAGAAATTTTATTACTGAAAAACAGAAAAAAAGCAGAAAGCATATTTTTTGTGATGTAAACGATTTTAAAACTTTGTTTCAGTGTACTAATGAAGAATTTTCATATCAAATTTTGATCTCTCTTGTACAGAATCATGAAAAATAGTCAATCCATAAAGAAATAGGATTGTACAATGTCAAGAAATACAACTACTTAATTGACAAATAGAATTATTAGATACATTTTCTATTGAATACATATTTGTCCTCTGGTTAAGTAGCTTTTAATAAATCTTGATTATCTAATAAATATTTACACATCTTATTCATGATAAGGCAAACTTTAAACGTATTGTTAATTCAGGTGATATAAGTTTTCTTCTCATGCAGTCCTTTGATCATATAATAAATGTTTCAATTATGAGAATGCTGAGTCAGCATAAGCATTTCCACATGATAGAGAATAAAACAAATATATGAACTTTTTAAAATGTGGTGATTGAATGAGAGGAAAAATAAACACCCGTAACTGATCGGATCTGACAATTTTGTTCACTGTTGAATTATCATCATTTAGAATAGAAGATAAACATCAATAACTATTAGGAATGTATTGAGAGTGAAGATTCTGTAAGAAAGATGAGAAGTTTTCTTTTGTCAGAATTGCCAAGATCCAATCAAATTTTTATTTAGAATTACTTAGCTTGATTTCATCTAGCTATGCATACAACCAACCAGACCGATAAG
>CAJNOP010003016.1:0-14668 GCA_905250075.1 Rotaria sp. Silwood1
AAAGAACAACTAGATGATAAATATGTGTAAGTCATAAAGATTACAGTCATCAAATAAAAAACTTAGCTGCTCTATTAACTTTTGTAGCAATAAATTATTTTTTATCTATGACAGACGACTGTTAAAGAATGAGAAAAAAAATAGTCCCAACAATGAATAAATTTTAGAAGTACGTCAATAGTGTTGATGTTCAATATTTTCTTTTGATAAAATATGCCACAAAATTGACATCGTTTTATCTATGGTATTTTTCCCCTAGAATTTTTCGTTTGTCGTATCAATTCATTAATTCTTCTTAAAAATCTAAGTTTCATTATCACATATATATCTGATACTAATAAACTAATTTAGATTCTTCTTTCATTATTCATCGAGATTATCATAAATCACAACTTTGTAACTAATTATATATTTCTCTATAGATAGTAGAATAAACTAGACTTGAGAATTCATAACGAAAACTTGAGAAGATTTCGATAGAATATTTATCAGTTGTAAGACAATCGCATCATCCTTGAGCGATCGACAAATTTCTAATTACCTACGAAGAGATTAGAAAAAAACTTTAAAAAACGATCGATGTGTCAGAAGAAAGAGTGTAGTCAGGTTTTTGTAATATCTAAACGCATTCTAATGAGTAGGTCTCATTTTGTTTTCGAAAAAGTAGAAGTTAAATTTTCAACAAGTTAAAATATTTATTTAAAGAAATGAAAGTTCATGCATCTTTAAAACATAAGGCATGAGTATAAGTCTTTTGAACAAATATCAAAAGAAAAAGAAAAGTTTGTAGAAAAGACTTCTACTCATGTCTTATGTTATATAGATGCCGAACTTTCATTTCTTTAAATAAATATTTTAACTTGTTAAAGATTTAACTTATGCTTTTTCGAAAACAAAATGAGACCTACTCATTAGAATGTATTGAGATATTGAGAAAAAGAACGAACATGTATTGTCCATCATCAAATTAATAAAATTAGATGAATGGTCAAGTTACAAGTAAGACGAAGATGATTCTTGAATATTAAACCTTTTTTCAAGTAAAGAATAGTTTACGACAGATGAAATAATAAAAAATTATGGTTTTAACGTCAACGAATCACTATTTATGACATTTACAATTCGAATTTTAAACGACATGAACATAATATTACTTTATGACATACAAAATCGTTTTTTATGATAAACGCGTAATTTGGTCAATATACCATCGTTTAAACGATGTGATATTAAACATCGTTTTAACAGCAGAACAGCGTTTCCTCAACTAACTGGGTTGATCACTGACGCTTCATCGAAAGTGTTAATCTGATATCGATTGTATGTATTTGTCTTATCACGAAATCGCGTACAAACATGACGAAATGGAAATAAAATATCGTATGCATTGAGTTTGTCAAGGGTACGGTAAAGGAGTTCTACAGGCATCGTCAAAATAGATGGAACAGATGCAACAGACATCTTCGAATGTCTTACAGAATGTGCGAAATTGATACTACTTGGTAGAGGATTCAAGAGAATATTTTCATCATATACCTAAACAGTAAAAACATACTGAATTCAGTGGCACAATCTACGGAAGGTCTATTATTCTGAGGTTTGCATATGACACTTAAATGTATGTTTTCGAATCAGAAGAAAGAGAGCAAGAACAAAGTGTGTCATTTTTTTTCAAGTTGATTTGTTGCATACGTGCACTTTTTCGTCAAAAAAAGCACGTCATTCAGCGTGTAAAGATTGATAAAACAAGTTGCCATTGTTTTATTTGTGATGGTGTAAGATTGAAACATGAATCATTTCGAAAACGATAGCAAATCATCTAAAAAATGTCTTCAGGAAAAGACTATGAATAACTAAAACAAAAAAATACCAAGCGTCTCTTTTTTATTATGTGCAAGTATAAGTCGCAGTATTTATTGATAGAAAAAATAGCAAAAATACTTTCTTCCTAAACATTCAGTCAAGGATGAATCTAGGGTATATCAGCATCCGACAGAGTTGAATCGCCCAAAACTGCTAGTGAATGCTAAAGAACTGTCGAGAAGTTTTTTAAAATTCATCAGCAACGTTCATTGAATGTTGAGTCACTTATCCCTGAATTGATAGAAAATATTTTCTTTGTGATGTTGAAATAGCTGCCACAGTACTTACCAATACTAAAAGACCATATTACCAAAGTGAGTCTAAGTCGTTTTGGAATTTTCGATTCAAAATATTCATTTGAAATGGAAAATTCCAGCGAATATCCCGAAAGAACAATTCGAAAAATTCCTACGTTTGCTTTTCATCTTTGTCTTCAGTATACATACGTGGTCTAATCTTGAATATCGACGAAAATTCTACTACTCAATATCAAGTGAATCTTGCCACGGTGAATAATGAATATAATATTCTTTTTGATAGTTTGATTTTCCTTCGGCTTCTGACTGTAATATTTAGCGCTACTCACATTTTCTGTCTAGACAAACCAACATCTGCTACCAATACGAACAACAAATTTGATAATGAAAAATGAATCCTTATTAAATACCACTTGCCCTCGATATCAATCTTTTGAATCATTTCATAACTGTGCGTTTGATAATCAAGCAAGATGATTTCATCCATGAAAAAGTAACCAGAAATTTATTTTCAGATAATATTTACGAACAGAGTCCTCAATTGTTTTGAAACATGTGAGAGACTAAAAATTCAGCAGCAATTATCCTATCTGACTCATCAGCAGAAATCGATCAAAGACTGCTAAATTCATCGACTTTCAGCTAGAAAAACGGCAGGCAAAGCTTAAAAACTGAGTTTCTCAAAAACTTGGCAAAAAGTCTGATAAGGGTGGATGTGAGTGTAGGTGAACAGAATATTAAAACTGACAACAACGCTCGCAACCCAAATCCATACCCGTGCCTGCCGATAGATTAGGTTGTGTTGCAAGTGTGTATCACGTCTTCTATAAGTTACGCTCTTGATAAGAGTTTTTTATAATTTATGATTTTTAAATTAATTTAAAATGCAATAAATCAGTAACACTGTTTGTGAAAAAGCTTGACAATTTTTTTTATATTATACGTGATGCAAAATAATAATATTGAGACATATATGGTGATCAAAAGAATTCATAAGGCAGGAAAACAAAATATACCAGTCTTTCTCATCATTATTTAATCTGACAATCTTATTATTCTTTCAAATGGCAATGGAAGGTAAATTGTCAACGTACATATGTCAGGAAAAGTGAAGTTTTAAACAAGACCAAACATGGTTATACAAACTTTTCAATAAATGATGCGTCGGTTACAATTTTAGTTTTTCTTGAGTAGCTAACTCTTAGATAATACTGTTGATTTATAGACGAGGAATTTTAGATGTCGATAAAACGTTTGACTACCCAGGTGATTCGATCCGACTGTCGGATTACGTCGGATTATATCGGATTATATCGGAAAAATTACCGGATTTTAACGGATCCGACGGGAACTCGTCGGAAGTTGTCGGCGTCCTAGCCACAGGATTCCGACAGGAGGTTCCGGATGTCGGAATAATCAGGATCCTGCGAAATCCCTGAAACTCCGACACTTTCCGACATCCAGAACCACTTGTCGGAATCCTGTGGTTAGGATTCCGACAAATTCCGGCGAATTTCTATCGGATTCGACAGGGTGAATTCGACCTGGGATATATTAATTTAGTGTGATAATAAGAAGTTCTAAAATTTGTTATTAGATTTCTAACCAAGGATGAGTGGTATGTATGTATGTGGCTTGTTTTCCTTGAATTATGTGAATAGTTAAATGACATTTTTTTTGATAACAGAAACATGGGGATATTGATTGGTTCATGAGAATTCAATAGTTAGTAAATATATTGTTTTTAGTCGTATTGACTAAATATTTTCGTTGTATTCTTTTCAGCTCAGGGACATGAAGACATGAAATGCTTGGTGAAAGATTTGAAAAAAAATTTGTTTTGTAAGTATTAGTTAGACGAAGAAAGGATTATTTTTAAAACTATTTAGTGGCGCTATTACCATTATTTCGTATTACTGGTGTAACTGTATTCATTTAACATAAATATCCGATTTTATTCTCGTATACACTGTGCCAAAAAAATCATATGTATAGAGTTCGTATTGGTCTTCCTTACATATGAATCAAATCATCTATCTCAGTATTTCGTTAATAGTGTTGACGATGTGCAATGGCTCGCCATTAATTGCACTTTGGGACAATCTTGCAAAGCTCATTCCGGCAATAATCATGCAGAAATAAAGGAGTTACTTAAAAAGCAGAAGAAATTTAACATCAACAGCTGGTCACATATTGGGTTAACAGTAGCGCTTGTTTCACTCGAGTTGATTATCATTGTAGGTGGCTGCTATCTATGCATTCGCTATCTTCCGGCAATCATCTGGTCAGATAAAAAACATACGACACGTAAAGCTTCATACCCCCAGAATGATCAAGAACAATTTACACCACCGCTCAACATACAGAGCTACTCAGGTCGTTAAGTGTACTTACAGGAAATACTAACAACAAGTCTTGAATATTCAGGTCGATAATTGAAGCAAGTGTGTGGTAACAATAATTTCAGCAGCAGCGAACAATAAAAGCTCGTATATACACCTAATAGGTGAACATGGGTTCAAGCTACTTTCCTTGCTTATCTTAATATTCTCTCCCTTTTTTTCTTTCTCTTTTTTCCTTTGCTTCTTCTTTCTTTTCTCTTCGTCCTGATATTTTTTTCATGTCTTCCATACTTATTCTTCATCTTACAGGTCTAGTTTCGCACGTCTATTTCCTTTTAATATTGTTTATTTCGTTCTTCCCATTATTACTATGCTAATTAAGCTGTAGAACCACTGTTATAACTCAGCTATTCTAAAAGCAAAAATTATCTCTGATCAGGTTTCGTTCAATGCTTATAATGCAAGCAAGCTTTGGCTTTATCATTGTAAGCGCTTCTGAGCGGCACAATAAACATGCATAATCGAAAAAAAGAAAGGATTGATATGGGGCGGTTATTAACAACAAGAGTATATTTCACCAGATATGTATCATATAATAAGGATATTAGAGTATAATAAATGATTGTAAGCACTAATGGCATTAACAGCTAAATTTGTTGGCTAAGTATTATAATCAATTGTACATGGCACATAATTATTCTTGTTCAATTTTGAATCGGATCTTTTGATAACACAGTAAAAGAAAAAATCTAGAGAAAAAATCAAAAAGGGTGTGAGTCTGGGTGCAGCTATTATGTTCAAACCACACCCACCCATATCCACATCCACACTCACTCACACACACACAACCCTTATTAACTTATTGTATATATAGGGAGGAAGCCCACAGCACGCTACATCTTTTAGTATATTTACATTGAACGTCAAATGTAGTTTAAAGTATAAAATGTGTATTAGAAGAATTTTTCTCATATCTGAAATTATTGTGACACAGTATCAGGAATATTTTTATGAAGATATTGTCTTGTTGCATCAATTGATGGCTTTCATTTTGATACGATGGTGCTGTTTCTTAGTTTAAAGATCAACTTCTGAAAACGATTATTTTTGACCTGAACGTCTAGATTTCACTTGAAATATTCATTTTTGTCACCAATCGAGAATTTATCCAACCATCTTCTATAATATGGTCCAATTAAACGTAGAGAATATATTGATCTAGGCTATGCTTTGGAATTTCTATTGTTTCCTGAAAATTTTACAGAAGGTATACCTTTGAATTAACTCTTGTGTAAATTTAACTCTTAATGTGTGCTTTTACTTCTGTCAACAAAAAGAAAAAAACATTAAAAATTATAAAATTTACGCGTACTTTGTTATCACTATGAATTTTGAAAGCATGCATCCTTACAAATTATTTATCATGTTTATTAATGTATTTATTCAACTTAGTTAGATTTAACTGAAAGTGAAAACCTAAAATGAGAAAGCATGAAGAAAAACATCATTAGATTTATAGAAAACAAAAACACATAAGAACTTGTCATCACAAGCAAACAACATAGCTGTTGTACTGTTATAATGATGTGTTATAAATAGGATTCATTTGCATTATTTTCATATTTAAACTAATGACATCGATTAGAATGTTTATCGATGCTTTAATTGATGCAGGTGCATTTTGGTAGATTCCATCAAGTAGAACAGTAAAATAACATTGAGTTTACTATTGAAAGTTGATCAATCATTCACAAATGATAACTGCTAATCGAACTAACGTTGTACAATCACACTTTTTTGTCATAGCAGCTTCTTCTCCACCTCTTCCAAGAGAGGATACCGAAGATAATTATTATAATCGGTAAGTAGTTTTTGCATCTTCTTTAATACTGAACAGCGACGATTATTCATAGAAGAAGAGGTGCAGCATGGTTACCATCAGCAAATTGTACTTGTCTTTTATCAGTTCTAGCTGGGCTAGCTTTAATAGCATTACTGACTATGTCAATTGTTATTCCAATAATAGTTACATTTTCAACTATGACGAATGAAATATCATCAACGGCAAGTACTACTACTATCGTGACCACATCAAGTGAGTTCATACTGTTGAATATATTTGATCTACAGTTATCTATTAAAAAATTTCGCGATTGGACGATTTATTTTGCTCCCGCTAAATGAAATTGCATTGGAGACTTAGGGCACTAATTGAAAATCCTTTTGTACAGAACAATCATAATTCAATCATAAACTACATGTTGTATACGTATATCCTCATTGAGTTTTACTATGCTTCATTTTCAGAAAGTTGCTTTGAATTGTGTCTAATTAGCTGAAGTAATTCCAACTTATTGAAGTTATTTTTTAAGCATTTCATAGATACTCTAATATTAGACAAATAATATTTTTGATCACTGTAGCTGAAAATAACAAATATTGATTGTATATGTTATTAATAAAATCTTAACTTCTTTTTGGATGATCTGGACTAAAACATGTTGACTTTGTTTTTTTTGTATCAAATGTCGAAAGAAATCAATATTGTTTACTTAGATATTAATGTGAACTTCTAAATTTCTAGATATAACGACAGCAACTTCAACGACTTCGACGGTCACCACTTCAACAACAGCAACTTCAACAACTTCGACAGTCACCACTTCAACGACAGCAACTTCAACAACATCCACGGTCACAACATCAACTTCAACAACATCAACGACAGCAACTTCAACAACATCAACGACAGCAACTTCAACAACATCAACTTCGACAGTGACAACTTCTACGACAACAACTACAACAACAGGTAAACATGTTAGAAAAGATAAAGTTTGAAGTTACTACGATTATCATTAGACATTCCTTGTACAAAAGTATGCACCTCACGAGAAACATGTGAAGCCGGTGTATGTGTAGGTATTGGATATCTTTCATGCACTTTGACATGGTCACGGGCTGGAGACGGAGATCTTGTGCTCAGAACACCAAATAATCATGTTATTTACTGGAACAATGCAGGTCCATCATTCAGTACGGATCAAGGATATCTTGACGTAGATGATAAAAACGGAACAGGACCAGAAAATATCTTTTGGTCAAACACTAGTTCTATTCCACCAACAGGTACCTATTATGTCTGTTTCGAACCGTATCTTTTCAATCCAAATGCATCTTTATCAATTCCAATCACAGCTACAGTTAAAGTTAAGCGCTCAACTGGCACCACATTAAGCTTTACACGAACTTTTACGTCTCCTGGAAGAGATTATTATTCATGTTTTTCTAGTTCGATAACTCTCTTGGGCTCATTCACTTATCCGTAGCAGTTTTTCAATCCATATATGCCATATACAATAACAAAATAAGAACTTGATTTTATTGTGTCATTTTGAACAGTTTTCATTTTAATCATCTTTTTTGTTTGAAAAAAAAACTTATAAATTACCCTAAAATTCTCCTCTTTTTTGTTTGAAAACAACTTACTAATAAAGTACCTCGAAAAATAAATCAGTTTATCGATAGATGAATTTCCTTAATATACGAAAAAGCAACCGGTCGTAGGTGTAAGTGTGAATGTCTCGTTCACCAGCCTTTGCACCACCACAACACTTTCCTTTTTTCTTAAAATATTTTTTGATTTTTTTTTCCTAGAAACATTAATATCACCGAAACTTTGTTCTGACTCGTTGATATTAACTGAACTTCTCTTTGCTTATCGATAAGTACAATATAGTATTCTTATTTATTATACTCGCTTTTGTTTCGTTACCAAATATTATTATTGTTGTTTTTTGACTGATAAAATTATCGATAACTAATAAACAGCAGTGTTCAGACTTCCGAAAAAGGAAATTTCGGAAGTTTTGGAAATTTCAAACACTTGTGTTCTAAATTGTGTAATACTTCTCAAAATTATATAATTTCCGAAATTTCTGAAATTTCCAAAATTCTATACATAGCGAAATTTCCGAAATTACAGAAAATTCTAAAATTTCTAAACTTTCCAATATTTCCAAAATATTTTCATTTGCTTTACTATGTAGTTATCGAGTTGATGGAAACTTCGGAAATTTCTGTAATTTCCTTTTTCGGAAATCTGAGCATACCTCCTAATAAAGTGATCATTGAAGACAAATATTCATTCAACAAGTACATTTATTCATAAATGAGTAAGTTTCTTGTGATATCATTGAACAATTTGTCAATTGTTAAAGTAGAGACAACTACACAATGAACTGCTTATTGAAAAATTCATTTTCAAATAGTTGAATAGATAGACAAGTTCAATCAGAATATTGAAGTAAAGCAAGATTTTCAATCGATAATGTCAGACCTTACATGGCATTATCTTTGTATATATTAAAGACGAAACGATTTCGTTTGATTTATTTCTTATTCAAAACTGATCAATATATAGTTAAATGCAAATTAATAAAGAAGAGCTAGTTGAAATGGATAGCTTCTTAAAGAAAAAGCAAAATACTGATTTTGAAAGTTACCATAAAATTTCACTAATAAATATAATGAAACAGTGCGTATTGTGTACTACAAATGTTTGATTGTTTTTTAATTATACTAATGCAGATTAAGAATATCGGTTTCTATTCACGACAACGGAAAAGGACATTTTTATTGATAATTAGCACAAAACAAAAATTCATTGAAAAAACTATCATAGTGATAAAAAAAAAGAAAGCTCTATCGAAATTTTTTGTTGCATTGATATGTTTTACAGATGCAGAGTTTTTACGTTAAATTTAGTGAGCATATTTAAATTAGTTGTCTCATTCTATCCAAAACTGAATCCAGACATTGTCTATATTTTGTACACTTTGTACCACACATTAATGTAGTTATAAAAATATTCGTAATAACATGAAAAAAAGATGATTCTGCTGTTTCATTCAATTGGAGATTAGGGTATGGGTATGAATGTGGGTTGGGCTGAGAGTACAAGATGTCGGTGAAGGTAAGTGTATTGGTAAATGTGTAGTTATGACTGTAATGAAGAGCTACACACAAACACACGCATGATAAGAAAATGGTCGAAAAAAGAATATAATATATATAAATATCAATAAAAAAAAAGATCATAGATTTGTCCATTATGGTTTATGTAATTTGCGAGCAATATGTTCGTCGTTTGTTTGTCAATTTAGTACTAAAAGAAAAATATAAAGGATGAACATGTTAGAGTATTTATCAGACTCACCCAATACCTGATTGAATATTTGTTTTCTTCGATAGACTGAATAGTATCTGCTACATCATTTTCTATTTTTTATGCTTAATAAAAATCTTATTTGGACGATTGCAGTGAATGTTTAACAATCCTGTTTCTAGAAAAACGAAAAATAATATTATTGAAATAAAGAAACTTTCCTACCCTTTCATTCACCAATGTGTCATGATGATAACCTGTTCATTACCAATAAGTTAATTTTCATGAAGTATAAGTAAACTTTCGAGAAATTTTTCATTTATTCATTTATCTGAAAATAAGTGTAAATGGATTTGATACATTACTATAAATTAATTTTTTAAAATAATGATTTTAGAGGATCAAATCAATAAAAGGAATGAGAAAATAAATCTAACTAGAAGGTAAGATTCGACTGTATCAATTTTATGTAAAGCTTATAAAAGAAAAATAATTGAAGCAAGTAATTATGAAAAAAAAAGATAACAAAATGATTGACGACGAAGTTCTATAATAGGTTATGGAAAAATTCGATTAAAATCATTTATTTCTAATAACAAATAATTTGTTACATTGATTGTTTCAGCCTAATAACACAAAAGAATTTTTTTTTTTCGATATCTACTAGATGAAACACACTTCTTGTTTAAGATTAGAAACTAATATCGATTCAAAAATTTTTAAATGATCAGATTTTTCCAAACAAAAACCAAGTTTACTACTGGAGAATCTAAGTAAACAAAAAAAATTATAAATTAAAAAATAGGAAAATTAATAAGATAATATACAATCCAAATGAATTTTATTTTTGATTTTAATGTTAATAGATCTGTTAAATAATGATCATTATCCATGTCTAAATATATAGAGAATACAGCTTGTCGTTTTGAAAGATCTAAAAACAAATGAAGGTTAGTTTCTTTAAATAGAATGTTAAGATCTCGCGTTGAATGATGAATCTTCTATAGTTGATTTTGATAAGCAAAAATTGAAAGAATTTCATCTTCAAGACGGATAATAAGCAGTTGAATATTCAATCAACTCATTGAACTTATTAATATTTCTAATAGATCAATAGTTACATAAATCTTTACCTAAATTAACTAATTCGATTTTATCATTATTTTCTATATTAATTGACTATTCACACATATTTCAATCCCATGATTTATATAATATACATAATAAGTTTTATGTTTGTGATGAAACAGGTACAATAGCTAATAATGATAAATCACCGATTGAGTATTCATCGGTTTTATTATCGATTATTATTGAATGATGATATAATACATCATAAAATGAATCCAGAAATTGTTCATTATTTCGACATCGTTTGACACAGATTCAGAATCTTAAATAAAAGAAAAAAAAATTTGTAACTTATGATAAAGCATTTTTAAAAAATAATAGCAAATAATTTAATCTTCTCTGATGATGTTAATTTTAGTTTATTAATATATTCAGATACACTAATATGAAAGTATTCACCATGATATTAAATAAAATTATACATATATCAATATTTACCTAATGAACACGAATAGTTTTTCTTCTGAAACATGAAAAATTCAAAATAATTAAGAAAAAACTCAACACGAAACAAAACTTAGACATTCACATACGCACATTTGAATAAGTCCTCATTTCTAAATCCTATTCTTTCAAGTTGAAGATAAAATTCCAAACGATTAACTTTAAAATGTTTGAAAAGAATCGAAAATATCACAAAGCTAAAATTTGATATCAATTCAAAAACTCTCAGAACAAATTCGCTCGCTGTACGACGTGACAGTTTTCATATTTCATTTTTGTACAGTTTTAATAATATCACTCAATATAAGAAAAATATTTGTTTAACATAGACGGGAATAATAAAATATATATATATATATCTGTACAATCTTCGATTCAATAAACTATTTAATGGTATTCAAAAAACAAATGCCGTTGTTTTTATCACTTTCGTTTTAATATTATAATTCATTCATTATCTAGTACTGAATTCGTGTATCTTGAAATGGAAAATGCATCGAATAAATGTTTGAAGACGAAACCATCAAGAGAACCATGTGAATGTGACTATATCTATAACGACATAGTCTTACCTTTTTTTCTTTCGTTCTCTCTTATATAGTGTCTTTCTCTTTCTTACGAAGCGTAACTCACAAACTGTGTTTGAATCAGAAAAAAAGTTAATAAAAATTAGGTGAATACATTTATTAGTTAATTATCACAACAACTGCTCTTCTTTTGTCAAAATCACGTGTAAAGACATAAGTTGAGCGTATACATTGTAGGAAAAAAAATTTATATACGTTTTCAAGGTTAACTACAATTCAATACAGTAGATATTCGAAAATCCATTTGTAAACATATATCAAACAGCTTCCTACCCCAGATCATCTTATTCAACCAATAATGGATCAGCAAGCTTCGGTTTAACTTCGTATAATCCAAGAGGCAATATCTTGTGACTAAATGTTATATTGATCATGGCAGCACCTGAGCCATACCACACAATGAATGCTGTCCCGATTCCGCACCAACCACCAATATTTGTCACTACTTTTTTTTGAGTAAAAGCTCCAGCAATGAGAAGTATGAATGTCACAATACGAATAGTAAAAAGAATGAATAGCTGTCGTGAAACACGAAAAGAGGCAGTACACACATATATATATATAGCGAAAAAGAGCCATGCAAAGAGAAAAAGTCCTGTTGCTTGGTGTGCTTTGCCAGTGCTTGCTAGTTGAGGAACAATAAAGTACACATAGGCAGCAAAAGACATTCAGAAACAACCATAACTGGTGAATACTGTCGCACCAAATGTGTTGTTGATGCGATATTTCCACATACCAGCTGCAAATTGACCAATACCATCATAAAATAAAGCAGCGGGTAATATTACAGCTTCAACACGGCTGTCGATCAAGTTCGAATCAGCATTAACAACTGAAAGCATGAAAGTAGTCAAATCAAAGGAACCAAGATCAAGTGGACAAGGATTGCCAAGAGCACTGACAGGTGCAGGTCGGCTTTGAACAACAGGGGTACTTCTTGGTGGATAGGCTTTCTTTTTTTGCATTGTTGTATTCTATTTGCAAAGATTAAAGTTTGAATGAAAGTTTCCAACAGAAAAATGTGTTTTTCTGAGTCTATCTCGTTCAGTATTTAATAGAAGAACTAATGATCAAATTGTGTGAATTGACTTAATCGAAGTTGCCATTGCTTTCAACGTTTCGATGTTTTATAAATATGGAAGAGATATACAGAGGAGACGTATTTATGTATTAGAGACCATACCCGTAAACGCACTTTTCATACAAACAAGTAAAAAAGTGCGTCGATATCAATCAACCCCTGTGCAATTTGCTAAGGACATTTTTTTACTGTCTATATTTGCGATCATGAGATTTGTAAGTGCAATTTTTTCCTCAAGGTTTGAGATATTGAAACTTTAAGTACTCAATCAATGAGCTGTTACGTGGACAAAGTCCAGAATACGAAAACTATGTGAAGTATTTTGTAAATTTTGATTAAACAACTTGCAAAGATGGAGTTTTACTGACAACTATAAACTGCAGTGAACCTTCAGAACATTCATTTTCTGTTCCAAGGACAGTTGCTATGAGGAACGAGCACGAAAATGACAGAGAGGTGTGTAGATTTATATTCCCAAGGTTCTTGAAAGCATTATATTTATATTCAGTAAAATGGAATAAGACATTTCGCAATCACGTTCTGTCTCTACAATAAATTTTGAGTGTATGTAAATCAATCGAAAAACAGTCTAGTTTATGTCTTGAAAAAGCAGATAAGTTCCCTTTGCTAGATTCAACTTTTACTTTTCGGCAATCAACCTGTCGCAATAAAATGATGAATTACTGAACATTGTACAGATAGAAAATAAAGAAATGGAGAGTTAAATTGCTAGCAACTTTTATGTTATTTATTAAAATATGAACAATCATTAAGACACTATATTACAATTGAAAATATCAAATATAAAGAAACAAAATATGGTTTCAAGTTAAAATAATAATAAAGAAAAACACGTTTCGAAATTAGAAATGCAACTTTACCTTTACTTTATTAGTAACTACGCAACTACTTTAGTTACTATTTCAAGTCACTACGTGACTACTGTAATTACTTTATTGTATTTATCTAAATAAAAAGTAAAATATAAATCTGCCAACCCTATTCACAACAAAATAAAAGAAAATTTTTAAAAAAAGATGGAAAAAAAAGCAAGGCACAAGGAGAAGAGAAAAAAATCCATTTCAAACAAAGATATTAGCAATTTTTCGATATTAATAATATTGAATAGTTGAATCAGTTATGATGGTGGAAGCAAGGCAAATAACAGTCCAACATAGGACGAGTAACTCGACGCAAACGTCGTTAAATCCTCTTCTGAAAGGATAATAATATGATAGAAATAAAATGAAATGATCGCCCACAAAGCTTTCTCTTGCATTGACCTATGCTTATTGAATATTTATTTTTAATATCACAATGCCAACATATTTATAAAGTCAATTCTATTACAATATTAATGACAGTACCAATATTTTCTTGTGTTGTTAGCCTTCCAAGTTCTATGTATATCTTCGTCTATTCTGATATTATTTGAGAGATTTTGTCTATTTCATGTCCTCTTTCCTCCAATAGAAAAACACTTTCTCATTTATGTATCATTTATTATTGATTTTATGTAATTGTCTTCGCGAACAAATAGTCTTATCCCTAAGATAAACAGCTAACTTTAAGATTTCACGATCTACTATGAATTGATTTTCTTTCCTTATTAGGTTCATTCTTCTTCTCATATCACGCCTATAGCATATAAGTATATGTTTACATTTTTGACAGAAATGACTCATTGGAAATAGTCAATAATGTTTTTTTAATGAGGAAACAACAATATGCACGAAAGCCTGATAAAATAGTGAGTTATTGAACTATGGATGATTCTTGTATAGCAGTGTCAATTA
>CAJNOP010003017.1:648-14662 GCA_905250075.1 Rotaria sp. Silwood1
ATGTTGAACAAGTTATGACAAGTTCTCATAACAAAAGACTACAAAACTACAATTCTTTGTATGTATTGTTTCTTGGTAGGTTTTTATTTCCATACGTATGCAACAGCATTCAATAAATAATATAAATTCTACCTATGATGGAAGTTCGAAAGGGTTTTTATAATCGAATCGTAATCAATTATTTATGTTCTTCCAGAAAAATCTACAACAGATATAGAGCCACATAAATAAACTCTCGTCTTTACACATACTTGCTTCTGCTATAGTTTAAAAAAATCCATTGAGATTGATTATATTATAAATAAAAATTTGATTAGAAATCCTCGAATCGATTAAAATCGTTAAAAAGAGATTATTTTGTGAATTGATCATAGAAATAAAATAAATTATAAGCAAATTATCTTTTAAAAAATGCAAGTTGAGTGGGTGTGGGTTTGGGTGAAATGAAAAACTACACCCACACCCTTCACCAACGAATAATGAACAACCATTTACACTTAGTCGAATCATGTGATGCACCGAATTTCTAAACAAAAAATAGCCTATAGAAATTAGATTTAAAAAACATAAAAACAAACATCATGCTGTCCTCAAGTGGCAATCAATTGTACAAATAATTCAGGATGAACACCATATGTAAAACCTAACGCTCGACTTTCTCCATTTCTACTACTAACTACATAAAGATGATCCATTCAAACAAAAATATTTGTTAGGGTATGGATGGGAGTGTTGTTGGAGAAAAGATTCACACACACACATACTCACAAACTTTACCAGTGTTACGGTAAGAAAAAAGACAAAATAGACACTATTTTTCTATTGAACTTAAATTGTTTCTTCAAACAATAATAAAATTAATAGAGTTTAAAAATCATTTTTCTATCCGTTACCAACACGTGCTTTTGTTGATCTTCCTTTTTTCTTTTTATAGTACAAACAGTAGAATAGAGTGGACTATGGAAGTAACGAAAAAAAAAGAGAACGAACAACTACGTCAAACAGAAACATCTAGAAGTAAACTTCCGAAAAAGAAATGCAGCATCACATAAAAGGAAGCCCTTTTCTTCATTTTTTTTTCATTATTTACTGCGTTCATCTAATTTATACACACTGTCGACAAGCAGAGAAAGTCATTAACTGCTTCGGAGTTGCGCATTGAATATATGGAACGAATATCATCTCAATCATCTTCGACTCGTATAATTCAGAACTTTCTTTTGGTATGGCTAGATGAAAGTATTAATGAAATTAATAATACTAATTGGCGTAGTATGATAGGCAAACTACATGAAATAGTTAATAGCGTGAACACGTTCTCCGATCCTGACCAATGTATTGACTTCATCACCGATATCGAGAAAGAAAAGGTCTTCATGATTGTTTCCGAAACACTGAGTGAAAGCATCATTCCTGTTGTTCAAGAAATATCTCAAATAAGCTCAACTTACATTTTTTCTACGAACAATGGGAAGCATGACCAATACTCTCAACAATGGCTGAAAGTGAAGGATATTTTCACAGATATTACACATATTTGCAAATCACTCACAAAAGAAGCTCTAGAATGCGATCGAAATTTGGTTCCCATAAGCTTTATCGCTCCAGATACATGGGTATCGCAACAAAGTTTGGACCAACTGGAGCCGTCTTTCATGTATACTCAAATACTGAAGGAAATATTATTGAGTATTGACTTTGAACAGAAACATATTCGAGAGTTTATTATTAATTGTCGCCAACAATATGTTGACAATACATTTCAATTGAAAAATATCGATAGATTCGAGCGAGAATATCGTGATCATGTTCCAGTTTGGTGGTACACGCAGTATTGGTTTCTCTATTCGATGCTCAATCGAGCATTACGTCATATGGAAGTGGACATCATCATTAACATGGGCTTTTTCGTCCGAGATCTCCATCTAAATATTGTAGGACTGCATTCTGAACAATACGGTCAAAATCATCCTTCGTCTTCATTTATCGTGTATCGCGGTCAAGGTTTCTCTAAGGCAGACTTTGACCAACTACTGAAAACACATGGTGGTCTCATGTCATTTAATAATTTCTTATCGACAAGCACCGATCGAGCAGTCTCTCTAGCTTTCGCTGAGTGCAGCGGAAATGATCCTGATTTGATAGGTGTTCTCTTTGAAATGACTGTTGCTACTACAATATCCTCGGCATCATTCGCCAACAGCCGCGCCATTAGTCATCACCAGGAAGAAGAAGAAATTTTGTTTTCTATGCATTCAGTGTTTCGAATTGAAAAATTGCACCAGCTAAACAATAACAATCGCTTGTGGCAGGTAAACTTAAGACTGACTAGTGATAATGACCCAGAACTTCACATTTTAACTGAATACATTCGAAAAGAAACGTTTCCAAAACAAAAAGGCTGGTATCGATTGGGTCAATTACTGATGAAATTGGGTAAATATGACAATAGTGAACAACTGTTTAAGACACTACTTGATGGTACAACTGATAATCGTGAAAAAGGGTTCATTTATCATCAGCTTGCGGTCGCCAAGGATAAACAAGCACGCTATCAAGAAGCAATTGAATTTTATGAGAAATCGAATGAAGCCTTTCAAAAAAATTTCCCCTCAAGTCATCCTATTTTTGCTACTTCTTACAATGGCATTGGCTCAGTTTATGAAAACATGGACGAATATTCGAAGGCACTTTCATATTACGAAAAAGATCTGGAAATCACTCAAAAAATGCATTCTCCATATTATCCTGACTTAGCTGCTTCTTACAACAACATGGGTTTGCTGTGTGACAAGATGGGTGAGTATTCGAAAGCACTATTGTATCATAAAAAAGCACTTGAAATTCGTCAAAAAACTCTTCCTCCAAATCATCCTGATTTGACTGTTTCCTACAGCAACATCGGTCGCCTATATTATGAATTGGGAGAATACTCGAAAGCACTTTCATATCATGAAAAAGCACTTGAAATTCGTCATAAGATTCTTCCACCAAGTCATCCTACTTTCGCTAAATCTTACAACGCCATCGGTTTGGTATATAAAGACATGGGCGACTATTCGAAAGCCCTTTCTTACTATGAAAAAAGCCTGGTAATTACGCAAAACACACTTCCTTCATATCATCCTGACTTGGCTATTTCATACAACAATATTGGTTCGGTATATGAATGCATGGGTGAATATTCAAAGGCACTTTTGTATTACGAAAAAGATCTAGCAATCAGTCAAAACACGCTTCCTTCATATCATCCTGATTTGGCTATTTCTTACAATAACATCGGTTTGCTGTTCGACAAGATGGGCAAGTATACAAAAGCACTATTGTATCATGAAAAAGCACTTGAAATTCGTGAAAAAAGCCTTCCTCCCAATTATCATGAGTTGACTATTTCCTACAACAACATTGGTGGAGTGTATGTTGAAATAGGACAATACTCGAAGGCGATTTCTTTTCTCGAAAAAGCAGCTGACATAGCTGAAAAAACTCTTCCTCCTAACCATCCTCATTTGGCTACTTGCTACAGGAACATTGGCTTTGTGTATAGCCAAGTAAAAGACTATTCAAAAGCACTTTTCTACTTGGAAAAAGGGCTTGGAATCCATCAGAAAAGTGCTGCTTCGAATCATCCTGTTGTCAACACAGTAAGAGAGAATATCAAGTTCATAGAAAAAAAGATGTGACTTATTTCCGTTTATTTGAAAATAAAGTACACTTTTGAGTTCGCGTGAACGCACATGCGTACAAACAAACTGCCCAGATGACAATTCTGTCACTAAAATGTTGACTGATTCGATAATCTGAGCATGTATGAGAACATGTGTTATATAAGAGTCATAGAACGATAGAGACGTCCTCAATATGGACCATGTGCTCAATTGATACTATGGATTTCAAAAAAACTTCGCCTGTATGTAACTCGTAAAAAGATGTAACAATGCAAAAAAAAGCGAATTTCTATGATCATTTGTTGCCTGAAATATTCCATCAAGAAAGCAGCAGCCTGGCATTAAAAGTTAGGAGAATCTTCGTGCCAGCCATGCATTGCATCTTTTTTAATCGCTCAACAATATTATTATCCAGTCTAAATTTATGCAAATGTATACCACGGTAGATACTTCACCTACTAGCACTAGACATGTGCGGGATTAAGTTCTTTTTCCCGGTCTAGTCTCGGTGGAAATTCTTTTTGGTCCCGCACATCTCTAACTGGCACACATTGAAAACGAGAATGTGATTGTGCGTGTAAATGGGTGTGGGTGTAGGCGGTTGTGAGTGTGTGGGTGCGTGAGGCCCATCTGCTCACTCAAGCGCTACACTATACCCACACCCCCTCACACTCACACCCATCTACACCTACACCCACAAGAATTCGACGCATGAGCGCTTCTAATTGATCATTTTGTACCATATGAAAGTTTTTGCTTCGATTGTCTGCATCATCTTCTGCTCGCTTTTTCACTATGCATTATTCAAGCGGTGTGTTTATTAAGTTTTTCATCACTATAAGGTGTTTCAGAATATAAAAACGAACTTTGCTCGGCCACACCTTCTGGTACACAAGAAAAAAATCAGATTTAAGTGGGTGTTGTGTCAGTAAAAGTTCAATTGACTGCTCGTAGCTGTTCGAAGCATTGTTAAACTGGTGGTTCATTTCGAATAATTCTCGTAGATTTTTATATGTTGTACAAGCTGAGCCATTAGACTTTGGCATTGATTCAGAAAAAATATCGGTTGCTTTTCGGAAATTTGCCAAAGACTCATCATAGTTACCCATTCGAAATAACTTTTTTCCAATGTTATTGAATGATACACCAATCAAACGGTCAGTCAGTGATAAATGACTTAAACGACTCTCAAGCAACTGTTGATCCCAGTGTAGTGCTGTTTCATAGTTGCCTAGCAAATAGTATATACTTGATAATTGCTCATAAGCTCCTTCTAATAGCGATGAATCAATATAAGAAAACGACATTCCTTTCTGTAATGCGATTTCACAATGGTATCGTGCGTTTTGAAAATCCTTAGATTTAACATACCCTTCTGTAAGATCCTGATATAATGACATTATCGATTTCGGTAACGGTGTTATTGACGAGCAAGTTTCAATTGCCTTTTGATGGTATTCAATCGAAATTTTATAATTTTCTTTCTGCAAATAAGTACGACCCAAATATGCATATGATTGCGCGAATTCGATCGGATTCGATGGGACTCTTTTTAGCTTGATTTCAAGAGGTCTACTATGATTTTCTATAGCATCTTCATATCTTTTCGTCATCTTGTATGCTTGACCCAAATTATCATAATAGACTGGAAGAATAGTCACATCTTCCCCTATAATTGATATTGCTTTTGTGTAATTAGTTATACTTAACTCATCATTTTCTTGATCCCAGTAAAGGTTACCACTACAATTATAAACCAACTATCGAGAACCCGTGCATACTGCACGGCTCTTATGCCCTTTAACGCATGACCTCACACATTTAACTTTTCATCCGGCAAAATACATACAGACACTCGATATTATGTATATAGATAGATAGCCCTACGGCCTCATACTCTCATATCGCACATATGTTTATAGGCAATGTAGCCTTCGACCTTATAGCCTTATATTCTTTGCAGCCTTATTTCCCTATTGCCTTACTCCCTTCAGGGCCTATGGGTATCACAATATAATAGCCCTTGCTGGCCAATCAGTACCCCGCTAGGATAGCCCTTGAGGACCTATGAGTAACCCATAGGATAGCCCTTGGGGACTAATGGGTACCTCCATATAATAGGCCTTGTAGACCTATGGGTACCCCCATAGGATAATCCTGAAGGACCGATGGGTATCCCCACAGGATAGCCCTTGAGGACCTACGGGTACCCCCACATAATAGCCCTTGCGAACCTATGGGTACCCCCATTGGATAGCCGTTGAGGACCTACGGGTACCCCACATAATAGCCCTTGCGAACCCATGGGTACCCCATCGGATAGCCCTTGAGGACCTACGGGTACCCCCACTTAATAGCCCTTGAGAACCTATGGGTACCCCCCATCGGATAGTCCTTGAGGACCTATGGGTACTCCCATAGGATGGCCCTTGAGGACCTACGGGCACTCTCATAGGATAGCCCTTGTGGACCTACGGGTGCCTCCACATAATAGCCCTTGAGGACCTGTGGGTACCGCCCTAGGATAGTCCTTGGGGATATATGGGTACCCCCATAGGATGGCCCTTGGGGACCTACGGCTACCCCCACATAATAACCCTTGAGAACCTATGGGTACCGCCTTAGGATAGCCCTTGGGGTCCTACGGGTACCCCCACATAACAGTCCTTGGGGATCTATGGATACCCCCATCGGATGGCCCTTGGGGACCTACGGGTACCCCCACATAATAACCCTTGAGGACCTATGTGTACCGCCCTAGGATGGCCCTTGAGGACCTACGGGTACCCCCTCATAATAGCCCTTGGGAATCTATGGGTACCCCCACATAATAGCCCTTGGGGACCAATAGGTACCCCCACATAATAACCCTTGAGAACCCATGGGTACCCCCATAGGATAGCCCTTGAGGACCGATAGGTACCCCTATAGGATAGTGCTTGGGGATCTATGGGTAGCCTCATAGGATAGCTCTTGAGGACCTATGGGTGCCCCCATAGGATAGCCCTTGAGGACCTATGGGTACCACCCTAGGGTGGCCCTTGAGGACCTATGGGTACCGCCCTAGGATAGCCCTTGGGGACCTATGGGTACCCCCACATAATAGCCCTTGGGGATCTATGGGTCCCCCATAGGAGAGTCCTTGAGGACCTATAAGTACCCCATACATAGTCCCTGGAGATCTCCCCTTATAGCCTTATGTGACCTTTAACCTTTGACCTTTAACCTTTGACCCTTGACCTTTGACCCGGCACAGACACACACACACACTGAACATTATATATATAGATGCTATAGTGGCAGTTATGGGAGACTTTTGTTCATCTTCGGTTGTCAGGAGGCGTTCATAGTATGCCAAGGCTTCAGCATAAGGGTGTGGATGTGGGTATGGGTGTGGGTGGGTGTGGATGTAGGCGTGGGTGCCTAGGTGTGGGTGTGAGCTGTGGGTGCGGAATGTGGGTGTGGGTGGGTACAGATGTAGGTATCGTTGTGGGTTGGTTTCCTTCTGCCAATACCCACATCCAACCCCAACTCCCCCCTAGCCACCTATACCCACACTCACAACCACACTCACACCCACCCACACCCACACCCACACCCACACCCCACCCACACCCACCCACACCCACACCCACACCCACACCCACCCACACCCACACCCACACCCACCCACACCCACACCCACACCACACCCACACCCCACCCTTAAAACTATTCTTAACTATCACACTTTACAAAGAAATTTTCAGATTTATTTTGAAAAATCCTGAAAAGCTCTGAAAACAGTTGTATTTGAATCGATCTAGAACAAAAACTCTTAGATTTATCTTCTTGACTCATTCAATTTTATTCTCTTCGAAAAGTTCAATGCAAACAGAGTACAACAAAATTTTTTCATAGATGTAAGAAAGAGAAGTATATTTCTAATGCCACAAAATCTTAAACAAGTTTCTTTTTATAAGAAGTCTTTTTAATATATATTAAAAGATAAGTGGAAAAGATTGATCGAGAAAAGAAACAGCCATCTATGATAGAGCAAATTTCCTATTGGTTTTGTTAATTCATCAGACTCATAAAATTAGACGTGAAAATTAGCAAAAATTTATATTTTCTAGTATTTGAAGTGAAATTTTATTTAAAAATCTTCTAATTTGATGAATAATGTTCAAGTATATCAACAGCTTCTTTCAACATTAATAATCCCTTAAAATAATCCTTTAACAATATGTAAGCCAACGCAATACTAAGAAAAAGTCTGGAAAATTTAATAACAACAGTTTTTGACCCTATGAAATGTTGTTGGTATATTTCTTTTGATTGTAAAAATTGTTCTAATGCTTGAGAATATTTGCTTTGCTTTAATAAACAAATTCCAGTTGAATACAACATATCGGCGTGCTGTAATTCTGAATTAAATGACTTTTTTTTTAATAGATTTAGAAAAAAGTTAAGTGAATCCTCCAGGTTAAAATTCGTTCTTTGTCTATGGTTCGTATCAGCTTTATCAGCTAGGCTTTCATGTTCATCAGCATCATCTTTTTTATTTTGTTGTCGATAAACATAAGCAAGTTTTCTATGTATCAAACCAATATCTTGATCATTCGAATTGTCATTCATGATTATTTCCAATGCGATCTTATAACATGATAATGCATCTTTCAAATTATGCTGTTCTACCCTCACATCACCAATATGTCGATAAAGATAACCTGTTAATCGATTTTTCGTATCTAACAGTGAGTATGCAATACCATAATGAAGTAAAGCTTTATCAAATTCTAACAGGTTAAAGTAATTGTAACCGATAACAATGTGAAGAACTATACGTTGTGATTCATCAATAGTTCTATTAATAACAAGATTGTCGAGATAATCTGCTATAGATTCATAATCGCCCAAACGAATTAATAAATCATAGAAATCTAATTGAAACTTTTTCTTCACTAGATCTTTCGGGTGATATGGAATTTCTGTTAACTTTACCGTATATCTACTGAACATTTTCAAATATTCTGCTTTGAGAAATAAATCTTGAAAACATGTTATAGTATTTAACTGTTCTTTGACACCATCGATAACTTGTTCTATCTGTTCAACGCTTTGGTTACATAGAGTAAGGTTAACAATCCATATCGAATCACTTTCTTTTTGAACAGAGTCAATATGAAAAACTGCACCAACAAAAAATAAAGTTTCTTCTTCGTCAGGAAAATAACCGAGCCCGGTAATATCAGCAAATGGATGAAAAATATTATCACTTGTATTTGAAACAGTAATTTCGAATAACACTCCAAGTTTAGAACCCATGATGAATGTACGTGCTACTCCCTCATTACGTGATGTCGAAAACATTGAATTAACTGATATTAAATGTCTAACATTAGCTTGTAAATCCTTCAATTCTTCTCTACTAATGTTTTGTGCTCGATAAAGTTTTGAATGATCTCTTTGAATTTGCCATTGCATTGTTAATTTCTTTAGTCTTTTATATGCCAGTATGAAAAAAAATCGAAATTTATAAATTAATTCGAGATTTCGTTTACGAAACGCTTGATTTACAAGTCTAAAAACAAAACTGTCTTGGGTATACCACTTTATTACATTATCTTCTGTACATGTCTTTTCAAATTCATTAATATGATTTAACATGGTTGGATTGTCCCTGCATTCTATTCGACACTGCTTGACCATATCTGCCTTCAATTGAGTCATATCTGCATCAGAAGAATCTACTAGATAAGAAATAAATAGCTGATTCAATAGAAATGTATATGACTTTCTATCAAGACTCAGCAAAGATTGTTCGATTTCAAAGTTTTTTAAAGATGAAATCATTATCGGTAAATTATCTGGATATGCCATTTTCATATCTTGACGTAATTTATTAATCAAATCTTTTATATCTGTAAAATTCTGAATCGACTTTGACCTATTTTGTCCTTTCACATAAGTATTTTGTAAAAGATAAATCGAGTGAACTTGACGGTACCGATTGAAATATGATACATATTGAGGTAAATCGTTCAACACCAGTAAAATTATCCGTTCAGTCGTAATAGTTCTAACGAACCTATCACAATCTTCAAAACTACCAAATATTTGTAACGAATCACAAAATTGGTTTAATTCCTCTGGCGAATTTCTGTCTAAAGAAAACCAAACGACAATAAAACCAATGTTACTCTGTGTTTCATCTGATGACCCATTCATTTTAATCAACGCCAACACTCAGTTTTCTTTTAACTTTATATTAACCTTGTCCCTGACAAATTTCTTTTTTTCCAAGATAAATATTTACTATGTTACTCATTCGGTATGTTCCCGAATGAGTAAGTCATCCTCTATTGAAAAGACAAACGCTTTTGTTGACCGAGTGTAAAATCGTTTTTTTTTAGAGTGGGTGTCAATGCAGATGAAAAGAATACTTACACTCACACCCAAAAGGGTAACGATAGATATGAATGAAGATATGAGTCTAGCTTCTATTTCTATTAACTATAGCATCAAGCTTTTGAAAAAAACTTTCTTGGATTCTCAAACATTATGACAGTACATAATTCAAAAGAAAAAATGCCTTCCATCAAGAAATAAAGATCTGCAAGCGAATAGTAATCTTCAGATAGCAGTAAACTAATACTTGCCAGAGACAGAAAATGTCAATAAACTTGTTACCTTTCTTAAATTGAATTTGTTGATTTTTTTTATCGGTTTTCTTATCTTTTGTTTCAAGATTTCAGAAAATGTAAGTCTGTATGCAAAAATGAGTGTATCATCATTGAAAGAAAGAAAAGAATCGAAAGATCGTTACAGAGTAGATATTGACTAGTAGAGGCCACGTGTGTAAGATTGATAACACTTGAAAAAAAAGCATTTCTTTTTGAGATATTTCTCTTAACAAAAGAAGAATGAGTGGTTATTCATGGATATCATACTATTGAAATTAATATGTATGATAGATGTATCAGTTCTCATATTGTGAAATAATCATTTTTAAATGAATATGTAGGTATGAAAAGTTCATCAGTTTTATTTGTTAGCTATGAGTAAATCAATATTTAGAAAAAAATATTGTTTGATAATCGATTGTTGAATAATCCATAACACTCAGATGAAAATTGTATACAATCTTATAAAAAAATTTTTCTGTTAGTCTTCGAATTATCTTCTTTGATTAAATCATACTATACGATTGATGATATTTGCATGATCTTATAGAATAATATATTTATATGATTTATCCAAGGATTCATACAATATTTCATACTTTACAAAAAAAAAAGATGACTTTCAAATTGCTAAAGAAAAAGAGATCTCTTTTTTATCAAATGTAGCTTTCTATCTACAAGAAACATTTGTCTTGATAATATACTAGATGATAAATATCGATTAATTTGATGATATTCAATTAAGAATTTTCAAAAAAAGTAGATTATGCAACATAAAATGACAAATGAAGTTGTTAATCTAGAAAAAAACGATTTGAAAAATCTCGTTTAAATGCAATATTTGTTAATACTTGTACATAGATAAATAAAGCTGTTCCTATTATCATAAAAATAAGCATGATTCATTGTTATATAAATGTTTGATGTAAATATGGATACTAGTGTCTGTGTCATATAAACGACCACTCAAACCGCATACACACTTATAACCAGATTTTTTCAGAATCTTATCATATTCCACATTGAGAACGAATAAATCAACAATTAATTATATATTTTAATCGTATCTATGTTGCAGAGGAAAAAGAACTTTTACAAAACCAACAAGCTTCTCTGAAAAAAATTGACAATAAATTTTCATATTGCTATTCTTCAATGGTAACTGGAGTTGTCAAATTACTTTGCATATATGAAATCACAGCAAATTGATTCACTAAAGACGAGAATATTCTATTTCAATAGCTTTTTTTTTACTAGTGAGTGTTCAGGAAGTACTATGAAGATTAAAGAATTATTCAATATACTTTATTCTTTACTTTCATATTAATTCAATATTATTATGCACGTTGTCTACAATAAAAAGCAGAATAGATTAGAATAAATTCAAATAATAACATAAACAGTTTAAATAGAATAAAATCTACTTCGATTTAATTAAATTCATTTAGCTATTTGAGAGTTGATTTTTGTAAGAGATCTATTTTCTTCAATACTAAGAAAATTAACATCTAAACTTAAAACAGTATGTGATTGTCATGTTTTTTTTTCATAAAAATTTACATTCTCATCCTCAAGATTTCATGTACATGCGGTAAAATTCGAAAAGAAAATTTGAATACTTTTTCAGTGAGTTTTTTTTTGAATCAATTTTCTGATTAAGACGAACTTAATACAAAATCTTCCGTATTTGAAGTATGAATAAAGAAATTTGTTTATGAGACTTTCAAATGAATACATTCACTTGAAATGAGTTCACTTCAGTAGACATTGAAATTCTCTGATAATACACAAAAATAAATAATTTCGATTTATAAAATGATATCAATTCGACCGAATATTTTATAATTATCTAGGACATTTTATTGCCAATATATCGATTGGCTCGTTCAGTTCATTTTCAGATATAGAGAGTGTAGATTAGTTCGTTTTGTTTTATGAATTGTATTCAGTTTAATGATAAAAAAAGAAATCTGATGATTGAACTAGATTTTCGTGAGAAGAATTACTGAGTGATTCTTTTGTTTTATACCGACAACTATTTCTTGCTCAATTTCACTTAAAATATAGAAATTCAAAACAATTGTTGACACTAAGAAAGAAAATGATTTTGGATTGATTATCAGACTGTTGAAAGTTTTGTAGATTAAGAGATAATGAAATATCTAAAGATCCACTATAAATATACGAAATAAAATGTCATATGAATTGGATATTGTTTATTTTGAAAAAAAATATTTAGATGTCTGACTAATTTTTACTAAATATATTTTATTTTTTCCGCTTTATCGAAACTGTGAGTCTGGATTAGTAAAAAGAAAACTGACACGCACATGAAGAAAGTATTGTTGATGAACATCATGCTTCAATATAGTGATCATAGTAATCGCATACAATGTTATCTTTAATACAGATGACGACACTAGTATTTCTCATTTGTGATGGTTACAAACAGAACAAGCAAAAAAATGAATTAATGCAATTCTACCTGTAGCAGTTTATTCAAGATAATAGTTACGAAGACATTGAGTGATTCATGAAACCAAGCAATAATTTCATCCAAAATAGGAAAGTTATTGCACAAACGAGTATGACAGATGTGTCATATTTTTCAGTGAATACAATACTGTTTGAACTCATAAACACATAGTTACCTGTATGTCGTCAATAACAGTCATTAGACAAGACATAAGAATAAATGATTAAGAATTGTTTAAATATTATATTTTCTCAGTGTTTGAGCCATTTTGAAAGTGAAAAGACTTATCATTGTAAAAAAAATTTCAGTAAAAGTTGATATTAATATGGGTAGTTTTGCTTATTCAGATCCATCTAATCGATCATCGCCTACAGAATGTAAGTTTTTCATTTTGATATACAGTTGATTTTTAACCAAAGTTGCATTTTCTGTTTTCTATTATTGTTAGTAAAGAATGTTATAGTTGAGCGAAAGGACTATGAATCAATCTCTTCACAAGCTCGTGAATTGTTTAATTATCAAACAGTATTTGAATCGAAAATTGAACGAGAATGGCTATTGAACAATGTACGTAGTACAACTATTCAGATCAAAGTTGATGAGAGTTTATATGAAGTGAATAGTAACTATGTTCTCAAGTTTGTATCAAATATTTCAATGTCGAAACCTCGATAAGCATTGATTTTAAATAGTGATCAACAGAAATTCGTTCTCATTCTTCATGAATTCGATGAAACACATAATTGGACAATGTAAATTTATTTCATTTTGTGTTATGACTATTTTATCGAATTGATTTATTCTAGTTGGACAAAAATGATAGAACCACTTAGTCGACGATGTTCATATTCTGTAATTCTTGTTGATTTACCAGGTTTTGGTCAATCAGATGGTCGTGATTTAAATCAAGCTAGCTGGAAACGACATGGACCAGAGATTATTGTTGCTATTCTTTCGAGTTTTCATATCGAACAACCTGTTAATAATTATACTTGCGACTTGTGGTAAACTCAATTATTTTTATTATATTTATTTAAATTTTATGTAATTAAATGTTAGAAGGATCAGCTACTACGGTACGAACTATCAATCGATATCCTCTATGGTTTCGTAGTGTGGGTGTGGGGTGTGGGTGTGTGGCTGGGTGTGGGTGTGGGTGTGGGTGTGGGTGTGAGGGTGTGGGTGTGGATGTGGGTGTGGGTGTG
>CAJNOP010003018.1:0-14656 GCA_905250075.1 Rotaria sp. Silwood1
TTTTTTCATTTAAAGTTCTCTGGGTTTCGAAAAAGTTTAAGTTGTTTAGTTTTAGATCATAAAAACCAGTGAAAAAGAAGGAGATCACCGAGTTGAGATCGGAAATCAATAGTTATTCTACTAGAAGATCTGAGCAGATGCCTAAAAGCTGGGTTATCTTGATCAGTAAATATCTTAAGAGAAAGGATCGACAGCTGTTGAAAATGGTCCCGCCTCGACAAATTTGATTTCTTGTTTGCCAAACTATCACACGATGTGTCCGATAGTATAGTGAGCTTCGGTAAAATGACTCCTATGGCATTTATTTTCGATGTGCACAGATCGATTCAAATAGTTAATGGCCGTCACATGTACTTTGAACCCCACTGCTGATAATAGTCAGCACTTTTTATCTACCTATCTGATGAGCGACCAGGCTTTTTAAATATGTTTTCATAGCACTTTTTGAGCGCTTCACGATGATATAAAAATATCGAGGAAAAAAAACGCTAACCGTACAAAGAAATCCCAACGAGACTATCCGCGAGACATGACTTTATGGTTTTTGTCTGATATTTAGTAGATTTCGATGAGAAAAAATACGCTTTGTATAATAAATAATATGATATTCTAAATCAGCATCGAAAACACAGTGGACTTATGTGAATTTCAAAAATTTTCGCAGCCTTCTTTTTTTTTTGTTGTAAAATTCCCTCCTGGTCTACCTCAGAGTCGGATCAAAAATTGCATCTCATGAAAAGTCGCTATTTATTGTTTATTCATTTGCTACTTATAGTTCTACAATCGTTTAATAATGTTAGAATTTGATTTTCACTTTCAAAATCACTTTTTCATAAAGTACATTGTTTGACGCCACCCTTAGTGGGATCATGGATAAAGTTTTCGACAAAAAAAAGAAGGTTAGGAAGATTTTTGAAATATCCTTAAGTCTACTCTGCTTTGGAGGCCGATTTAGAATATCATATTAGTTCTTTCATAAATCGTATAATTCTAATCGAAATCTACTAAATATCAGACAAAAAAAAATCATAAAATCATATCTCAATAATAATCTCTTTGAAATTTCTTTGTGTGATCAATGTTTTTTCTTCGATTTTTTTATCCCATTTTGAACGATTTGCAAAGTCCTATCGAGTCAAATGAATACTAGTCTAATAGATCTTCTAATTAATGGATAAAAAGAGTTAGTCACCTTCAACATTCAGGTATGGCGTGGGTATGACAGACATTGACTGTTTCAATTGACTGATAAACAACACAAACAAGTCTTATAGGTATAATTCTATGGAAGATTACATTGGAACACCTTTAGTGAGAGTTTGACATGATAGAAGTAATATTCCTGTTGGGTAGCGATATCATCAGTTATGGACTCCCTTTTTACTCTATGAAATTAAGTAAACTACTAAAATATCTTATCGTGTACAATCTAGTGCCATTTTGTCAACGAAGAAGCAAATTTTGTTTTTATGATGATCGATTATTTTATTTTTTTTAAATCAAATTTGATCTGATAGTTATAAAGATGGAAGATAATATTTAGTGATAATGACATGCTGCTGCTCTCGAGTTTCGAAAAGAGAATGAAATCAATAGTTCACGTTCGATTAAAACTATAGATAAGAAATATTTCGAAAAAATAAACTTTTGTTTGTTGGAAATTTATCATAGAAATAAATCTCCTTTTATAACATTGACACATTAATATAATATTTATTATCAATGAAACTAAACTTCAACTATCAACGCCATACGAAGCAAGATATTAATAATAGAATAATCAAACTATCATATCAGACATATATATATATAGTTCATTATCATAATCTATAAAAAGGTATTGAAGATACTGAGAAATTGACTCTTCTCATATCAGTCAATCAATCATCGATATCTGAATCTAAATTCATTCAAAAGATGAAGGAAACATGTAATAACCACCAGAGTAACGCAATCCACGGGTCGGCTACCCGTATCCATACCTTGGTTCCGGTGCAAAATTCATAAGTACGAGTAAATGATTCCTGTTCGAGTCGGGTATTGGTATGAAGAGTTTTATCCAGGCAATACTCTAATAATCATGTCATTGATAACTAACTATGTACTGTTAATATGAAGTCATTCGAAAGATTTATGTCAATATCTGCCGAACACAAATGAAATGATGGTGCAATCAGAGCTGGGCAAGTCAAGTCCAACCAAGTGAAGTCCAGCCAACTCAAATCAACTCAGAACTATTAAAAAGTTTTTCCAAATCGAGTCAAGTGAAGACTTGACTTGATCTTGTTGGAAAAAATTTAGAAGGGGGGGGGGGACTTGACTTGTGACTTGAAAAATCTCTGACTTGCCCAGTTCTGGGTGCAATAGAGACATAAATATGAATATCAATCGAAGAAAATTTCTATAACTTCAGTGAATAATAAGTTATAATCATAATATTGATATTATGATTACAGATACTACTGGTTTTATCCCTTTGAGGACGGTGGGACATATCTGTCTCACCTATTTTTCAGTAGAGAAAATGTTTGCTCTACATTAAACTGTTACAATCTTTAAGGTAAATAGGTCGCCTATCTGCCATCTCATGCAGGTCTTTTCTCTCTTTCTTCCTGTTATATAGATCCTTCTTAGATGGCCTCCTTTCTTTTTGCTACTATATACTGACGCATGATTTCTCCCTCTCTTCTCTCGATGCATTATCATCAGGTTTTTTTATCTGATCATTTTAAGCCAAATACAACAGATTGATTGAAGAGCCATTTTTCGATTGAAAAAAAAGTTCCGTCCTCAAAGGGTTATACGGAAAACATGTCAAGCATATTCACTCTATCAAGAATCACTCTTTCATACCATATCATTAGTAAAAGTCTTCAGTTCAATAAATATTTCTCAGTTATAACTAAGGAATGATACAGTACGAGGTATTTTAAACCAAGTACTTGTTCATTTCTCTAATCTTATTAGCAAGAAAAAAAGAGATGACATGACGCTTTGATTGTGTTTCCAATGACTTTCTAGAACTGCTATCAAACAACTTAAACTTTTTCGAAACCCAGAGAACTTTAAATGAAAAAAACGATACATAGATTTTCGTGAAAATACAAAAAATGATGTATTCTGAACAACATTGCCGTGAACTTTATGGAACCTGGTTAACAGTTTAGCAACCAATATTTTTTTACCAAAAGATGCGTCTTTTAATGTTTTACAAAATTATATAAGATTTACTTTAGGCTCTTAAAAATGATCTGCATAAGAGAAGCTAGAAAGATAAAACACAGCCTGTAAAATAGAGCAAGAAATGTTTGATTTCATTTATTATAAGGAATTTTTTCGATTTATTAGGTAAATAACAAAGTATATAAAATATAAGATTTTGTAGAGAAGCTTCTGCTCTATCGATTGGTATTATTTGACAATGGTTTTGATCAAATATTTTTGTGAGAAAAAATTCCTAAACAAAAATGATCCAAAAGTCATAGCTTTTGACAGACTGATATTTTCGATGAAAATTATTTTGATGATCGAAATATTAGAAGACATTTTTCCAAATGTTGTCAAACTTTGGATTTCTAAATAAATTTTTATGCTCTTTCAAAATAGAAAATTCATTTTAAAAGCTATAATTTTTCGATAACTTCCTTGGGTAGTGGTCTTGTGGACGCTGTCTTAAAGACTTACATCTGATATGCATAACGTATTTATCATTGCAGCTTCAAGTGGTTTTGGATCATCTGTTAGTGGTTCACTTATTGCTCGACGTAAATTGTTCTAAATATGAAACGTAGTCTTTACTGTTTGTTTAATAATTGATCTCCTACCCGAGTAATTATTTTTTTTCTATTGTACATAGCAGCAGCAATGGCTTCGGCAATTAATTGTGATTCACCACTTTTATCTATACCTAAACTTTTATCAAATCTTTTATCCTATAGAAATGACAACAAATCAATAGTAACAAAAGCTAAAATTAAATCAAACCTTCACAAGTGCTAAACAAATCATACTCTTCAAATTAAAAACAGTAAGATCAGCATCTGCACATACCGTCTTGTTCGACATTTGAAAATTCAATCTGTTTCGAGACCTTCAAAAACAAGCGAATATTGAAATAAAACAATGAGAAATATGATACAAACACAGTGATTAAATCTCCATCATTAAAACCCAAAGCATTGAACAAAACAATAACCATATCGTCAATTGATGCTTCCATATTGCCAAAACAACTACTTGTGATCAGATACATATGTTTAGCGAGCCATGAAGCTTGAGGATCGGATGGAAACTTGACCTTTAATAAATTTTCATAAGATATAATGGAACAAGCATCAACAAAACGTTTTGCACGATCTAAATAAAACACATAAGATTGATTTTAGTCACCCAAATCACTAGTACAGCAATGCCGCTAATAAAGACAGAGAATATTTCAGTTGTTTCTTCGATTTCTCTTCACGCTCATATCTTTCAAAACAACAGCATAAAAAGATAATGTATATATAAACATATTCCTAATTGATTGTCAACGACCGCGAGCGAAAGCAAACAGACAATTCAGTTATTTTGTGTTTCATTCGGGGCCTTATCTACACATAAAAAGTATTTGAAAATAATTTGACAGTTTTTCTCTGGTTTTTAGTACAATAGAATAAGAATACTGTGGAAAAAAATCGTCCAATCCTAGGCAGACGAGTAAACGTTTAAGATGTCGTTTCAACGCATTTTGACAGAGAAACGCAGAATAAACCTTTATAAAAAGTGAACTGGTTAAAATGGGTTCCTTCATGTATAAACAGATTTTAACACATTTAGTAGACAAAAATGATAACTTGATCCGTTTTAATACAGGAATGAATTCGTTTTTATGCATTTATAAATACGAAATAGAATTAATGAATGATTACTCGTTGAAACTCGATTATAATTCTTTTCCTAAAAACAACGAGTTTCAATGATTAGATCAGAGAAGTTTTAGTGTAATTAGAATGAAAACTTTAGTCATCCTGTTAGAGAGTAACAACAGAAAATTTTATTTGCTAAAAGGTACATTACAAAAACTAGAAGAAAGACATTGAACGGCATATCAAAAAAAGAAGATCTCAATGCTTAGCATATGTACAACTGAGTACGCCAGATGATCTATAAAAATGATCTGAAGAACGTTGCGGCATGATTATTGGATGTATGAGAGCTATTATTTAACTTTTTAGAAACGTATTAGTAATGATTTTTTTTGATAAATACAAATATTTCAAATAATTGTTCCTATTTGAAAAAATCTGAATATTATTTCGTTAGAAGATATGTTATTATCAGCTGATTGAGCGGAACAATATTTTTTCTTATCGTCTAATCTAGTACATAGAAAGAGAAAAACTCTTCTTCATAAACAAGACATTTATTCATTCTTGTTAGTAATTGCGTTGACCAAATAGCATTGATGTTTGTTGGCTTCTTTGTCTCTTTTTTGTTACAATATAGAGAGGAACAGCAGGAATCATTAATTCATTTATATCGTTCTTTACTCAATCAATACTTGTCTTTCGCATTTATTACTAAACACATGTTTAATAATTCTCTATTCTATCGATTCATCTCTTTGTACAAAAAAAACACTGAATATCTAATTGTTTCGATTAATTTCCTATATGATTGTCATTTCATCTTAATTTAATATGACAGATGCATCCAATCGTCACTTAATGTACTTCCAAAGTTTCAGTCATGAGTAGCGAGAAATGAATGAGAAAACTGAAAATCTATCTCATGTACTCTTGTATTGTTGTGACAAATATTTATAGAATTTCTTATCATTGTTAGTTTTCCTCTTTTTCTGTTCAAATTAAAATTTACGAAATGAATCGAATTTTGATCATTGTTTTCCACTATTCCAAATTTTTTCGATAGTTTTTTTTTTGTGCACTACTCTTCAAAGAGTTGAAAACAATGAACATAATTTGAGACATTTCGGAAAGTTTCATGTGAACAAAAAAAAGAAAAGAAAAATTGAAAATGACAAGAAAATCTACAAATATTTGTCACAACAATGAAAGAGTACATGAGTTAGAATTTCAGTTTTCTCATTCATTTCTTGCGACACATGGTTGAAACTTTGGAAGCATATACAGTGACAATCGATGTATCTCTGATCTGATATAAACTTGAGACAAAATGACAATAGTATATGAAGTTAATCGAAAAAATGAGATATTTCATTTATTTTTCACAGGAGAATATGTTATGCTAGTTTTTATTTTATCGACATTTCGTTTATATTCATTTTTTTGTATGATGACATTCTTAACAATAAGTGAGTTAGTTGATTTTGAAATAAAAAATATTGTTTGATGATAAGAATCCCCGATGGATCATATTTTATTCCGCATTTTTTCAGTTAACTTCCTATGTCGGTTCAAATCCATATATATCACTTCAACGAAAATAAATATTCATTGATCAAAATTTAACTAAAATCGTAGAGATTGAGGAAATAATATACATGATAAATGATACGAATCTTTCAATTCTTTATTGAAAACTTAGTGTATTACTACTAAAACATAGTAAAAAATAGAATACTTCATGTGGATACAAAAAAATTTAATATCAGTTCAGCTTTTTCTTTTTTAATTTTGTATATTCTTCACCAGTTTTGATATGTTGTATAAAGCAATGTGAAAAACAAATCGTATGTTAAATGCATTAGAATGCTTTTGGTATCAACGCATTGTACACAGTCAAAAATGTCCGAAATTACGAGTTATAACGCGTTTATATGAAGAATGCCTTAAGATGTTTTTCTAGAAACTCATAACGAGGTTGAAGTACAAGAAAAAGGGCATCATTAAAACGCGATTTTTCGGACATTTTTGACTGTGTTCAATGAGTTAAATAGCAGGAAAGTAGAAATTCTTGTAACGCGTTAATTTCACATTTGTGATTGTATGGAAGAAATTATTATAAAGGATCATGATATTGTTTTTTAAGATAAATATACAGAACATCTTACCAGATGTTGTTGGTGGTGTTTGAAACAATAGTTCGTTCAATGTATAGACGAGTTGAAAATTTATTGAATATGCTGCCAAAATATCAAAATTCCATTTGAATCCACTAGTTGGAGGTGGTAGACTTCTTCTCATTTTTTTACTTGGTAAACTAATAGTTCCTTTTTTTTAGCAAAACACAATCAGATAAAAAAAAGAGTGACACAAATAATACCAAAGAAATTTACCTTTCTCTATTTGCGTTTTAAGAAGTTCGATAATCTTCACGCGTTCTTGTCTTATCAGTTCAATAGCCCTGTTTGAAGTTGTCAATGCACCAATGATTTCCAATTCATCTGCATTTGAATTAGCATTTTTTAGAAGATCTCTTAATTGATTTACTTCAGTTTCTTTGTTTTTTACTGCAAGTTGTAATTCATCCAGACGTTCGTTCATTTTTTCTACAGAAAATATGCCGGCCATGATGGATTTATAGACCTATCAAGGATGAATTTGTTTCGAGAATTAAATTGATAATCGATAGAGTTGAATTAATAATGATGATGATCTGATAATAATAATAACAATAAATAAAAATCTACAAGAAACGAAAATAAAAATAAAGACTGTCTTAATTGCTAAAAACAAGTGATCAATGAGGGTGATGTAAATTTCGAAAACATTATCAATTGATTGTTTAAAAGAATATTTTTTTCTAAATTGAAACATACTCTTTGAGAAACAATGGTTCGTAATTAACACTGTTTCTAGCTGAAAAAATCTAATCTAGCGCTCTATAAAATCTTACAAGGCTTTTTCGACAATTACGCTCGGTCAGATTTTATCATAAATTTGTGCAGAAGACTTAGAATTATCTTTTCTTGGGACTTGATAAGAGTCTTCAAACAAAATCGTTAGGAGAATTTTATATCATTTATATTACAGAAATTCTTCGAAACTAATTATCAATGCAAAGCGTACAAGTTCTGAGAAAATCGTGGACAATTATAGCACGAACTATTGGTCTTTTTACGTCTGAACAAGTACCATTCAGTAAGAAATTCTAGAAAATTGCCGAGAAAAAAAACTCATCATTATCGAAACGTATCTGAGTTCAGGCAGCGAATGTCATTTGAAAACAAATAGAGTTTAAATTGAACTCGAGAAATTTTCTACCTATCACCTAAGAATTAGAGAAAATAACAACAAAACTTCTTCATTAATAATATAACGATTTTCAGTTAGAAATCCCTACTCTTAATACAACTTTAGTCATATTGATATGGACAAATTGTTCATGGCAACAAAAATTGGAGACTAATCTTAAGAAAACTAGTCAGACAGTTGAAAGAAATCATCTTCGTTGAACTTAAAACATTTTCTGTGACCAAAAAGCTGACATAAAATACGAGACTTCCAGTAAATTAATAGTAATTTGCCAAGAAATGCTTGATGATATCCACATTTCATCCAATTATGAAAGAAATAATCAAATGTTCAATGGTAAACAATCGATGAAACCAAGTAATGTAAAATATAATTTATCCACCTTAAAAACTTGATGGAACACTACATCTGTATCTCACAAATCTAATTAAAAAAAAGATCCAAATTAAAAAAAGTTCAGTTTCTACTCACAACTACTTCGTGCCTACCAGATAGACATTGAATGGTTACCTAAAGAGTTGAAGGCATTACAATCGTATACTGACATGTTAATACGAGCATACCGATGATAATACAATAGATTTCATGAATTCTCATGCATTTTATTACATTGTGATCACATAATTGTTCACAAAGTAATAATACTTGGAAAAACTCATAAATTAAAGGATATTATTTTAACAAATAATGAATAAAAATTCATGAATTAGGTTATACTATCATTTCAAGCAACTGGGAAAGAAGGGGTTGAGGTAAAAGAAATTCAGCGGGTTTTAATATTATGGCTCTGGTTTTTTTCATTTTTCATCTCTTGCCAAATTGTCTTCACAATATATCTGTTGGGTTTAATTGTCTACCAGTTGGTAAAGAAAATTTCCCAAAATTTTTACGAGTACACGTATCAACAAAGTATTCTTTGAACACTACTTTCCAATATACACTTGCACCATTTGGATCAAATTTATGAACGCGCAAATAGGGTGTGAGTGTCGACAAAGACGAGACTCACACTCATACTCACACCCTCCTCTTCTAGTTTTCGTTATCTGCTGGTGTTGCTCTATAAAACGTCATTGCTTTGATAACATTCAGAATTTACCATGAGTAATATTTTTGCAAAATTTCGATGTATTTGAAATGAGATTTTTTTATTAAAAATTTCTTTTAATTTGAACTGTAAGAAAGGCTCAGGTGTACGATGAGATAATACTTAAGGTGACATTCGTATTTGCTGCTTCCTATTGTAGAACTTAAGCGTTATAAAAACAGAAATTTTTGAGCTGTTCAATTCCTAGATGCCTACGATGCTGTCATTTCAACTTTTATTTAGATACGATGTCAATCATTATAGAATATCATTTAAAAATAATAATACCAGCAAAATTCTGTTTAAAAGGTACACACTAACGATATATAATAAATGTTTAAATGTCTTAAATATTTATTAAGAATACGTTTCACGAACAATCATCATTTCATGTTTATTAATTATACAAAAAAAATATTTATTCCTTTTATCATCGAGCAAATTATACGATGTGATTATCATCACGTTTTCTGCGAAATAAAAATACGAATAGCGATATAATACACGCACCCATCCAGCCCATTCTTTCTTGCCAAGCTTGTAATAGCTATTCAACATTGAAAGATGATGTAGGTGTCGATACTTCTCTATTCAGAGAGAGTTTATCGTCTAGAGAAATAAATTTGTAATTCGAAGTATTCAATACGTATTTTTCATTGAACAAGTGATGTTGTACCAATAATCCTACTGTTGTTAGCGCTAGTTTTTCTTCGACAGCAGGTCCTCGATTTTGCCAATACTCACTAAAAACTCCATGTGAATCGGCTGGATTAAGTTCGGAAACAAAAAAGCCTTGTTTGGCAATAGCTACTGTTAAACGATGCATATCTTGATCGACAATCAATATAGGTATTATTCCGATATATTCATTTTTAAATATATCAATAAAAAAGCTGTTAGCGCAATCCCTTGCGGGATTAAAAATGTGAAACACGATGGACCTATTGTTACTAATTAAATGGAAATCCTTTTGTTCCATTTCCTTACGACACATTTGTAGCTGACCGTATATCTGATACTTTACAACTACAGTTTCTGTGTCACGGTCTGTGATGGGTACCCGAGTTCTCTGTCACGGTCTGTGATGGGTACCCGGATTCTATGTCACGGTCTGTGATGGGTACCCGGGGTTCTCTGTCACGGTCTGTGATGGGTACCCGGCTTCTCTGTCACGGTCTGTGATGGGTACCCGGATTCTCTGTCACGGTCTGTGATGGGTACCCCGGGTTCTCTGTCACGGTCTGTGATGGGTACTCGGATTCTCTGTCACGGTCTGTGATGGGTACCCGGATTCTCTGTCACGGTCTGTGATGGGTCCGGAGGTTCTCTGTCACGGTCTGTGATGGGTATGATTTTTCTCTGTCACGGTCTGTGGGGGAGGCGGGGGGGAGTGGGTCCAAAATTTCTACCCTAAACACTTCAACACTCCTTTCAGATCGTGTTTCACAATAGTTATATGTTGACGTTGATTCATCAATTTCGAAAATAGGTAAAGCAAACACTACGGCTTTAATTTTGGAGTAACTGGGACCATCTTCTTCAAGAACTTGTTTGATGGCTCGAGCTGTAAATGAACGTGTTTGATGATCAATACCAATTTGTCGACCAGCAAAGACGCCCAATCCAATGCCTGTTTCAACAACAATTTGCACCCCCTCATAATCACATGCACGAAGTCGTAAACGAGCCATACGAATCAGATCATCATATAAACGTTTTTCGTCGAGTACACCACGAACATTTCTGTTAGGGCAAAAATCTCGTCCACCATATATTAATGGTTCATTCGTGTATGGATCAAGTGCATAAACATTTCTCCAGTTGGTCAAATACGTATAGATATCTTGAATATCATGTTTTCGTCCGGCAAAATCAATACCAGTTACAGATACAAGTTTAATTCTATTAGGCCATTCTTCATCTAATTTTCGTGGAATAACTTGAGCATCGAATTCCATTAAGATAGGACAGGTACTTATTCGAATAACAAATTTCATACGAAATGCTTCGTCACCATCTTTACTTTGACCTTGTAGAGCTCGTTTAAGGAATTCTTTATCAATAGACAAATCATTATCTTGACAAGCATAAACAATATATGATTGTTGCCATTGTCGTATTTCCTCAATAGTCATTTCAAATGGATTTTCATGTATTTCAGACGGAAATTTGATTATTAAATTCTTATCTAAAGACTGTAACGATGGTAGTTGACCAATTCGAAATGATTTCACTCCTTGAACAATATATTCACCAGGAATATTTTCAAAATCAAAGTTTTCTTTTAAGAACGTCTCCATTTGATAAGTTTGCATTTCACATTGACCACCCATTGGTCCTGGTTTATCCATTGGAGCCAAATCATTCATCAAATGAATAAATAATTTGTGTATCTCATCATTGATCATGCGAAAATCAGTAGGAAAAACCATACATTTGAACGGTGTTGTTTTAAAGGAAGTATACATAACGTGCCTCTTTTGAAAATATTTATAACGAAGGAAAAAAATGAAAAGAAAAAAACAAAAACAAATGTGGGTAGTTTTACGTATTTATTCAGCGACGTTGAGACATAAAAGAACAAAAAATTTCACTGATTCTTTTTGTGACTTATACAACACTTTAGTTTTTTTTCTTCGAAGGATTCTTCTCGAGGCGAGTCATAGACATGCCTTAACATAACCAATACAAGAATACTGCATCTTTTTAAAGCAACATAGGTTGAGACAACAAGAATTTTTTTAAATAGAATAAAAATCATTGAAGTTTTTGTTCTTATTGTAATTGTCAACAATAAATTTTAAATATAAAGAAAAAAAAAATATTAAAAAAATGTCATTTCATAAAATTGTGTAGAAGAATGAATACAAAATGACATCAAATTTACTTTTGATGATTAACATTTTTGTCGACACGATATTCACATTGTCAATCTTGATTCTTTATGAGTTTTATCTTAATCAACATTATAATATGAGATTTTGTTTAACACATTCGAGGCGATGTGACCTACCGGTGAATCATACTATAAAGTGATCCAAAAGTTTCTTTAGCGCAAAAAAAAATTGAATATCTCTACCATATTTTGATCATAGGAGCTGATTCTTTTACTACTGACAAAGGAATGTTCATAGCTCATGTTCATAAGAGAAACATTGATGAAAACTGCTTTTAAGTATTACAATTGCTTTCAATAAAGAAATTGAACCTTTTATAGTTTATGAAAAAAAAACCAATACTCATATCGCTACGAATGTGTTAATTAATGTTCAGAACTACTTCGTTTACCATCAAATAATAATGCAACCAATGACTTACTAGTATATTTTCATAATATACTTTGAAAATAATTCTGATATCAACACCGAACACTTCGACAAATTTCGGTGCCATTTGAATGAGAATAATTTTTACTTGTGACTTTTTGTTCTTTTCAAATATCTGCCAATAAATATCTAAGTGCCTTTTAACATTAATGGATTCTTTTGTCAATAGTTCGTTTCCTATGAGGGGATACTATAGCTTCAAATCGATAAATCAATTGAAATGATTATGTCATCAACAAAAATAAAATCAAAGTTGATCATCAATACATATGAATTAAAAAAGAAAGAAACGTTAAGTTGAATTGAGTATATATGAAAATGAACAAGATAAATTTATTTATTGACTAGAACTTTTGAATTATTATATTTGAATAAATTTTTTTTCTTAGATTTTTCAAATTCAAAAACTCAAATTGAAGATCTTTTTTTCTGAACTAAAGTTCAAAATATTTTCTTATTTCAATGCTGAAACTTTTATTCATTGATTTTCTCGGTTAAATGTATTTATCGAATCGGTTCGTCGTAATCCTCATTTTCTAATTGATCTATATCTTCGACCAAATAATTCTTTCTCTTCTTTTCTATTTTTTCATCTAATATACATCCAATTCAAATCATTTATTATTCTGATCTTTATTTTGTCCATGGTAGAAAACTGATGAACAATATTAATCGATTTAATCATCTTCGTTTTATATTCATTGTTGACATAATTGATCTTCATCGAATTTGTATTGAATCAACATGTGTACATTATATAACAAAGATTATTTTTATTTATTTTCCTCGAATTATCCGAATGACACTAAATTCAATAGGAAGAGAATTTATTGTTGAAAACTCAATGAATGAACAATCACAAAGTCAGATATAATGTTTAACATTAGATGAATAAATTGAAGTTGTCTTAGTTCATCGTCTATTATCCTTTGATAAGAAATTGAATTTGATTAGGATATAACGTGGAATTCAAAAGTCTTTGCAAAAATGTCGAACTCTGTTAGATCATACGGCTAACTTCTAAACCAATGAACGTCTTTTTTTTTGTTGTTGTAAAGAGCAACGTCTGAGCTACAAATTTCATAGTAGAATTGTTTTTTCAGAACGAATTTGTAAAGCTGGAAAAGTCAAAAACGAAACACTTGTAAAAAAAAATTTCTTGCAACTTCACATTTTCAGAATATCATTTTCTATTTTCTGTTGTTTTGTTTTTTTTTTAGATTAGAAATGAAATGAAAAATCATATTGAATGGTGATTTTTGTAGCATAAACAGTGCTCTTTCCAATGATATATTAGGAGTTAAGTTTTGTCTTGGTTTTTTTAGGAAAATGTAGCTTTTTCTGAAAGAGCCTGTATGATTTGGTCGTTCTTACTACCTGACCATTTTTCAATAATAAAAAAGATATTTTGAATTCTTTGATGTCGTTTAGAATGGATAGCTCTTGGGAAAGACTCGATTTTACGGAAATTTCAATTTCAATTTCAAATTTTCTTTTCAGTAAAGAGTTCAGAATGGGTCTAAAACAGTTTATCGAAGCTAATATCAATAGAGCTTTTGAAGTGCTACATTTTTTTGTGTATTGGTTTTGTTAGAGTTCAGTTGATATAGCTTAAAATAAATGATAAATGGAAACTTTTCAAATTAGGAAAACGTTACAAGAACTTTTTTCGAGACGTTTAGTCTTTGGTTTTTGCAGCTTCGCAGTAGTAGTATAACTAAAAAGGAAAAGGTTCTAGATAAGCCAGACACTGACCAAAATCATCGTAGGGAGTGCTAAACCTATTTTTCCATAATGTTTACATTTTTTTTTCTAGGAGGTCAAAATCTTTCTAGAGGAACTGAGTCGCTTCTGGATATGCCAATACTTTGTAGATTAGTTTTGGAAAAACAAGTCTCGTATAAAATTTGTATTTCAGACGTATCTTTTTCGAATAAAAAAACTTCACTGATTTAGAAGTTAGTTATATGGTCTAACAGAATTTGACATTTTTGTAAAGGATTTTTGGTTCGCATGTTAATTAAAACGAAATTCTACAAAGTAAAACTGAAATATTTTCTCTTATTTCGAGGCGATTCATCTTT
>CAJNOP010003019.1:0-14655 GCA_905250075.1 Rotaria sp. Silwood1
GGAAATAACTCGTTATCAATCGCATAAATGTAGAATATTATATAAACGTTATTAGAACTGAAAGAGCAGTTATTGCTCACATATGAATCCTCGTTCTACATATGAATACTAAGAATTATTATTGACTGAACTCGAATGAAATATGTTTCGAATATTCTTTACTACTTGTACTTTTTCGTATATCTGTTTGCTGGCAAACATTTGAAGCAAAGATTGAAATCTAACTTGATTGTATGACTTTTCTTACAAGCAAAAGTCGTACAAAATTAGTTTTGCTACAGTTGAGTGACTCGAACATCTACAAACTACAGCATGAGAAATCAAAAAGTTTGTTTCTTCTTAACTCTACTTTTACTAAGATCATCAAACATTAACAAATATCTCTGTAGGTCTGATTGAGTCCCCATAAAATTATTTAGAAGCCTTTGACTTGACTCTGACAGAAAAACCACATGATACGTATTTGATAGCATGAGTCGAATCATTCGTATCACTTGTTCACAACAGTCGTAATTAACTCTTTTCGAGAAACACTCATCAATATCATTAATATCTCGTCAATGCATAGTTTTCTTCCTTATTGGATAAATGATAACGAAATCGATTTTCTAAGAGCTTGTTCGAACCTCTGTGCTGTGCAAGTGTCAGTGAGACATGCATCCAAGAGTAAACTCGCATCCCTATACATGTCGATACTGTTAGTAATGACACACAAGCGATTTCAAATTTCTTTCTGTCATATTAATCATTAGGAACACAGTAATGATAATGTTAATGCACACTTCAGTTGCAAAATTGCCATCGATTGGAGTTTCTATTAGTATAATTTTGCTGTTTATTTGGACCAAATAAAATTTTCTATTTTTCCTTAGGCAATACAGTGATAGTTGTGTATTTTGATAGAGTGAGGATAATCATTTGTCAAGTGTGCAGTTTCAATACCTAAAAATTTGCACATTTGTCAATATTTTAAAAAATTACGGCATATTCAATGAAATCGTTCGCCTGAGTTTTAAAGAAAATGACACTAGTAGTAAGACTGAGCAAATGAGTCAAGAATTTTCTGATCTACGAGATGAACCTGATGGAATTGATAATGAACGTCATGCTACTTTGAGTTCATATGTTGAGAATCGTAGTATTGAATTGTTATCGTCAAAGAACAGAAACTATGTACAAATTAAAACAACAAAGTTATAGAATGCTTCGAGGAAAACAAAAAAAATCGTTATGATCTACATAGAGCAATGCAATGTTTATTGGAGGTAGTCCAGTTGTATCTAGAAAGCGAATCAGTTCAGCTGCTCATCGTAAGATAAAACTAAATAAATATGAAAAATTTGCTTGTATTTGTCTTCAAGATACACGAGGTAAAAATAATGAACACAGTGCTGATTTGGTGTCGTCGACAAATAATTACAAATCATCGATGTCTGACGAGTCTCGTACGAGTACAACGTTTCATAAATCATCATCTATATTTCTACAATGAAAAACAATTTGTTCAATACAAATCATTGAGCTCCATACAGAGGACAATTCATATCCAATGTTCGTGATAAGATAATTTTAAATAAGTAGGAAGAGCCATAGTTTTTATTTAGTTGCTAGATAATCATGGTGTTCATCTTGGAAATGATAGCAAAAGTAAGTATATTCAGGTTATATATATAGTATGTGTTATTTGTTTAGTCTTTCAGATAGTATGGCGATAGTTCCTATAATTCTGATGTCAACAAAAAAAATAACAACCGAGTAAGTGCATATTTAGTTTTTGAAAAGAAAAATTCAATCATTCATATAGGTTTCTGATGATATTTTCAATTAACGTAAATATATATAAGAATTAAGATAAAAAAATAATCGAAGTCATTTTTTTCTATAGCTGATGATCATTCAATTAAACATTATCTTTCACCACCTTCATTGACAAATACAGATGATATATTTATTAAAGCAATAAGAAAGGATGAAGACTTTGGAAATATCCCTAGAATATAAATTTGTTATCTACCATTAGGTAATATAGTATTCTTTATTTTATTATTAATGTTTAGTTCAACAATGACCTTTTTTTATATTTCATTAGACAAAGTCAAATCAATTGGGTTAAATGAAGAAGCTAATGTTGACACACAAATTGTATCAAATACTTGTCTTGCTCATTTTGAAGGTTTCAATAACGAGATGATTTATTCGTTTTATGCTCAAACTGGATCTGATAGATCAGTAAGTTTTTTTTTAACGGCTACTCATCCTTTATTTGAATGTCATGTCGATGTATTATCTAATAGAGAACATCCGTCATCACCACTTTGCCTTATTATATCACCGACATGCCAACATGTTTTACAAACAGAAGATGAAGCAAGAAAAATCACACATCGAACTGCTGTGGTATCATGTAAGTTACTTCATAAACGTACAGCGAGAATATGTATCCTCGCAAAATGTTCGGGTGATTATTATTTGCGCCTACATCGCATTGCTGATGATGGTCATAATATGTTTACTGTATCGCATCGTCTTAAAGACATGGTGGGAAAAGTTCAAGTAAAAATATAATTCAATGGATTGTATTCAAAGTTTTATAGGATTCCTTATTTCAGTTTCACTAAAAACAAGTGAAATTTCTCGTTATAGATGAAACTAATCGGTATGTAAAAACGACACTGATGGTGTTGAACCTAATTTTGATTGCGATTTTTTTGTTTTTCTAAAGAATATTAGATACAGAATTGGAACTTGATATACGAAAATTAGAAAGTCTTGGTTTATCATCACAAGAAGAACGTGTTCCATGGATATTTTTCACAACATTTTCTAACCAATTACAGCAATTAGCAAAACATGTGCTTCGTGAAGATTATATTTGTTTCTATGAGAGTGCAAATGTCGATGTAGCACATACAATAGAAGAAGTACCATTTACAAAGAAACAAGATCTGAACGTTGTTTGACATTTGTTGAAACACAGTAATCAACGGATTCTATAGGAGCATTACTTTTACAAAAAAGTTTCATGAGTATAATAATCCATGAAAATCAAACGCATTAACAACGAACTGAAACTGTAGAACAATTTACAAATGGTCTTATTGATTTTGTTGTTAATTATGATTTACCGGATACAAGTAATTTTTATATTCGTCGTATTGGTCGAACAAGTAGAATGAATTATAATAAAAAGGAGAAATAGTTTTGGAAATTCCTTTTTGTGCATAGCTCATGCTGATTAATTGGAGAAATCCATATGATTTTTTGATTCCGATCGATAGTCGGACAGAAAAATTGCTCTTGAACTTACACTAAAATTATGCCAAGTATATTTTGTTCTCTAAATCGAACATGAATTTTCAATTGATTTCTTTCAATAGGATAGCCAAGCAACATCAGAATTTCTTAAAAAATATGGGGATGTGGGCACTATGGGATTTTATCATGATGACCATAGGTCGACGAATAGTAGTGTAATACTGTTAGTGTGGGTGTGGGATAGGATATACACCTACACTCCGATCCACACCCACCGTCTGTTGAGTAATTAAACTAAGAAGTATTTTTAATAGATTTTAGATCGATATTGTTGCTGCAAATTTTGAGCGCGAGGAAAGATTTTTAAGGATCTTGTGTCATGTTCGATATATCCTTCATATTTAGCTAATAGACATTAAAGCAAAGCTAAAATTTTGGATGTATAGGTAGATTTTATATGCTCTTTTATATCATATTATCGAAAAGATGTAAAGCAAAATATTTTCAACGGAAATGATTTCTCGATCTAGTAATAGATTGTCTCTTAAAATAACTTTGAGAAATTTATGAAATTCTTATGAGCCATCCACAATAATCAATCGTTACCGTTCTTCATTAAAAGTATAACTCATAAACATAGTTATTGCTTTTTTTGTCTTTACTATCCAGAGGAGTAATCCTTTGTGGTTATTACTCAACATTTTCTTCAATAACAACTTAGAAAAAAATTCTTTTGTTTGTTTTTAAAATGTGATTATTGTGATTCAAATAAATGATTTAGAATGGAGAAAAGAGAGAAGAAAAATAAATTTGCATTTGTACATGAGAGTCACAACAAAAAAAACATATGTATAAATTATTGGCTAGAAGCAAGAATATTTAGAGAAAATAATTGTAGAAAAATGCGTTCAATAGAACATTTGATTTCCGCAAATAGTAACCTTGTTTGAAGTAGACATTATCAAACTCTATTCAATCATTAAGATAAGGTTTATCTTGCTTTATATGTCAACCTGGCAAAACATTATTTCTATTGAATATGAGAATAATATTTTTCTTTACTCAATCCATATACCATATTCACAAGTTAGTGTTCAAAAATTGTAAATAAAGAAAAGAAACTATTCTTTTTACAAAATTTGCCAAGTATGAAACTGATGCACCATCATGAGCAGCTAGAGTCATTGAATCATCATGAAAAGGTGTCGAAGAGAGATTAGAATTTTTTTCATTGAAATCAGATCTATTCGAGCCATATTTTCATACTAAGATGTTCGTGAACCAAGAGTTGCATAAATTGGAGTTTGCGAATCGTGAAGTAGCGCTATAAAAAAAATTAAAAATTGATTAATTAATTTATTAGCAATATAGATTATAAAAAAAAACACAAACGTTGCTGGTATATTTCTATTCTGATTAGCCATACTTGTTTGACATTGGGATAAAGCTCGATTTTGCATATTGATACTGTAATATTTATTATAAAATATTTTTCTCTTAGTCATCAATGGAATCACTTGCCTCATTTGTAAATTTTCGATTCGATACTTGTTTTAGTGTAAATATGACTCTCAATTATTGATTTTACAAAATGTTAAAATTTATTAATATTGATTAATCTGAGTTCATTTTCTAATTGATTATTTAAATAAAAATAATTCATATTAATTTATTGATCAAATAAATGAATGTGGGTGGAGGGTGTGGGTGTGGGTGTGGGTGTGGGGTGTAAGTGTGGGTGTGGGTGTGTGGGTGGGGTGTGGGTGTGGGTGTGGGTGTGGGTGGGTGTGGGTGGGGTGTGGTGTGGGTGTGGGTGTAGATGTGGGCTTTGCTATTGAATTAGCCGACACGCATATACACACCCACACCTTCTGCAATGTAATCCGAGGTTTTTTCCAACTGTAATTGTTTGTACACGCTCTTCAAACGTGAGGCAATCCTCGCGCAAATAATAGACATTTCTCTCACAAAAAAAATAGTTGCCTCCCACCGTCTCACATTCATCGCAAACAACTGCGAGAGTAATTCAAAATTCATGTTCTTTCGTTTGTGACTGTCAACGGGTGTTTGTCGCATGAGAAATGTTTGTGCGCGCTCGTCAAACCCAACGCAATCCTTGCACAAGTCATGTAAATTTGTCGCATGTATATAGAAGCTGCAAATTTCATTTGATCTTAATTGCGACGGAATACTGAGCATAATTTGATATTCGCCCATTGATTGAGTACTCGTTTTCTCATGTGAGTTCTTTGAGAAGCTCAGCCTGTACCACAGACTGGACTGCACAAGCAAGTCATATTTACGCAATCCAAGCCGAAGATCAGCGCTTACTGTGCGAATGAGTCGTAGCTCATTTTCAATTGGTTTTCGCTGAGCTGCGGGCACAAGTAAGGATTTGTGCTATTGATAAGAACTAATTCACGCAGAACTGCCGAAGTTGAAGCGATATCTGAGCGATTCCGTGCTGAACTGCCTGTCGGATGAGAGCTGGTTTGCGAGGTTTTTTAGGCTATCAGTACCCACACAATTCCAAGCTCGATAGTGGCTTTTCATGATTTTAAAGATAGATTTTGATGCCGTCTGTGTTATTTTTCTATCAGTTTTGGGTACTACTGTCTATATGAGGTGCTTTACATAATACTGTAAATATCACTTTTCTATTTCAGATTTCTTGTTCATATCAGAAAGTGAATCGTTATTAGCAAGTTCGTGATACATATTCATTGCAGTTAATAAGTTACAGATCAAGTGGCATCTACCAAACAAACAGAAGTATCTCTACTATTTGATCCTATCATATTCAAGTGAGCTCGCGTTTGATACTAATATGCGTGGTAACTATTTTCGGAGAAGGTATTGTAAACTTCCCAGCATGGTACATTAGTATTGCTTTTAAGAGATGGTCCACCACAGGACCAACCTAGGTCGCCGGGGAAAAACATCTCACACCCACAGTCACACCCAAATGCTACACCCACACCCACACCCTTAGTCATGTTGTAATCACATTTATGCAAGTTATTTTGCTCAGATCAAGTAAAAAAAATACAATTACATGTGGTGTCGTGATTCTACTGATTTGCAAGAAAAAGGTTCGCGTTGATGGGAGAGAAAACACTTTTTCTTACCAATAAAGGGTTCGAATATCTTACATTTATTTATATTCTGTAGGAGTCGATCGAAGCAAATTTCACCATTGATTTGAGGTTTAGCTTATTTATTGATCTTACTTAAGCAGTTCCTGATTGGAACTCTCATTCAACATAGTGAACGTTGCTGGTAACTTCACTAATATTTCTCGTTTCTATCCTAGGCTTCATGGCAACGCCGCCTACTGGAAACATCAGCTTTGGAAAGTTGGCTCTCTGCAAGGCGGATCAAGTATTTTCCAAGTGGCTGAGCCGCCGAGGCGATCCGACATTACCTGTTCAGGAGCCTGGTATGCCTTGTGACTGTCCGAAGTGTGCAGGGCAAGAATCTGCATCGGTAACAAATACGCAACCGTCGACGACTAGACAAGCTTCTCAATCACACGATTCTGATCAGAATCATCATCCGCGTTGTACTCGCTCTTATTCGACATCACAAAGCACTAGACCTGAGCAACAACAATGTTCCGAGAAATCGAACCGATCAAATTCGGTACGCAATCCATCGACACTAGAATCGGTTTCAATCTTCACACCAGTATTGCTGCCTCATTTTTTCTCAGAGTTGACAGTCAGGTTAATGTAATAAAGAAAAGCAGATTGTGAAACTGTGAGAATCTAGAAAGATCCCAGAATTCCAAAATCTGCTTTTTCCTCTAGGCTAAAACGTGATCATTATTTTCGATTAGCTTTAGCAGAAAAACGATTCAACAATTTCTCAACTGTTTTACAACCATGTTTATCTTTATTGAAAAACCTTCTCAAGTCCATTTTTTTTGTCGTCATATAGGTCGATACAACCCCTATGCAGCCCATCAAATTTGGCGTTGAATCATTAGAGAATACAACAAAGCTAAAGAATTTCTCAAAAATACCGATACGAACATCAGCAGCATTCAAACCATCATCTTCTAGGAGGATATGGGATGAAAAGTCAAAGATTCCTCGACCAAGGTCGGCTTTAAGCGCTTCTGAGGTGCCACTTCCGTCATCAATGAGCAACGACGTCAAAATTGATGATTTCGACGAGGAAAGGTGAGTTTCTCTTGTTTCTTGCGAGTGAAAACTGGTGATCACTGTTTCATGTAATATTATGCGGATACACTTCCACTTTCTACGCAAACTGTACTTGCGTCTGCAGTAGTAGCTATATTGGGAATTAATGCATTCAAGCCAATCCGTTCACTGTATAAATGAGTTTGTACTAGAAGCTGCGAAAGCCGATAGATTCTCTAAACAATGTAAAACAGAATGACTTGCCATTAGTTTCTGGTGATCATGGCACTCAGCAGACTATTCTAGGAATTAACGGTGAAGACCTATGTGGTCTTTTGGGTCAATGATTACTTAAAAACTCATAGCCTCACGGATGATATTATAACTTTGCCTTGAAAAGAGTGTGGATGGGTTTGCATGTGAGTGTGAGTGCGAGTGTGGTTGTGGATGGGTGGGTGTGGGGTGTCATTTGGGTGAAGGTGTGGGTGCGAATGTGGATGTAGATACAATAAAGACACCCACATTCCCACCCACACCCACACATCCACATCCCACACCCACACCCAGACGCCCACACCCAACACCCCATACAGACACCCACACTCACACCCCACACCCACACTCACACCCCACACCCACACCCACGCCCACACCCTTAATACTTATCTTAATTAGTATTAATTAGTCAAGTACTCACCTAATTATGGCTAATTAAGGTACGCTGTTCTGATCGGGAATGGCACTTCCGATATCACAGTACCATTGTTCTTTTTGGGAACAATCTGAAGTTTCCTTAAAAGATTAGGGACAATTGACGATACTTATTGATAACTAATTGTGTTATATATTTAAAATGGGTATAGTATGGAGTATTGGACTCCACGTTGGCTCAGTTCGTACGATCAAACCTAAGGATGACACAGAGGGAGTGCTTTGACAGCTTTAGAAGCTTATTGAAAATCTTGAGGAGTTTTAAGGAATCCAAGAGAATCTCATGCAATCCTAGGGAATCTTACGGAATCCTACGGAATCTTATGGAATCCTACGAAATCTTTGGGATCCAGAGGAATTCAGAATTCCAAGATTCTGACTTTCCCTCCTTGGATCCTTGCTATCCTTGAAGTTCTTGACCTCCTTGAGTTTGTTTACGCTATCTGATGCTGCGGTTTCTTAATGCCCGTACGTACTAAATAATTTCTTAGTTCAAGAATTTCTCAAGACTTCGGAATTTACGGAATTCGGACGGCTCTCAATGATTTACTCGCACTATGTATCTCTGACATATTATCAGAAAGCAGAAATTAGAGATTTCGCCGTCATATTGCTGAAATTTAGAAATACTTAGGTCTGACCAAAAGTTCTGAAAACATTTAATAAAAATATAAAGATAAGGAGATATTTTTAATTTTATTTTATCAAATGTTGAGGATAGTTGCCATGATTATTTATATCCAGGTCGATCCTTCCTAACAATTTGTTAAAAGGTTTTTTGACCTCTTTTTCGAAAACATTTTTAGGTATCTTGGATACCACATGAATTAATCATATTTCATTTATTGTAAAAATTTAGCGAAATTTTGTTCGATCATGTTAGTTGCATTCTAGCATTACTAGTGATAGGATATGGATTTATTTTATATAGGTTAGTCATAAGTCCTCTGCTGCTAACTGGCTTATTGAAGATGAATCGTCAAAGACTATTGTTCATGGAGACAGGTTTTAATCAAAACTTTGTTTGATATATTCTTTAAATGAAATAATCCTGAGTGTAGATAAAGGCAAGACTGCAGGTCACAAATATTATATTGAAAATTGTCCAAAGCCTTTTGTTAATGAAATATGAAAACAAACAAAGACATCACGTTCAAAATGTACAAAATTGCTCGACGATCATGGTTGGCTTCATACTGATCCAATGTTATTAATTATTTGACAGAAGGAGGCATCAATATAATGTCATATCCACTATATTCACCAGACCTGATATGTAATTTTGGCCTAACTAATTCCATCGAACATAGTTTAACTGAGTAAATAAATGAAACAAGATTAGCTTATGTAGTATCCAAGGTACCTAAAAAGTTTTTCAAAAAAGAGGTCAAAAAACCTTTTAACAAATTGTTAGGAAGGATCGACCTGGATATAAATAATCATGGCAACGTTCCTCAAAATTTGATAAAATAAAATTAAAAATATCTCCTTATCTTTATATTTTTATTAAATGTTCTCAGAACTTTTGGTCAGACCTAAGTATGTAGCATGAGTTTATTGTTGCTTTTTTCTTGATTTCTCAGAAATCGATAGTGTGAGTAAATATCTGACATCTGCTTTCTGAGAATTTTTTAAAAATTATAGGTACTACATGATGTTTCATATGCTATATTTAAGAATAATTTTCAGATTTTCATATGGAAAGTAAATATCTAATATCTGCTGTCTGAGGATTTTGTGAAATATGGGTAGTATGTGGTCTTTCATATGTTATATTTGATAATAATTTTCAAATTTTCATATTGAAAGTAAATATCTGATATCTGCTTGCTGATGATTTTTTAAAATTATAGGTACTATATGATGTTTCATGTGGTATTTTTGAACAATAATTTTCAAATTTAATATTTAAAGTAAATATCTAATAGCTGTTTTTTGTGATCATATTTATGAATCGTAGGTCAAAGTAAATATCTGATTTCCTTCTTAAGAATCAGATATCAGCGATCAGACATTTAGTGAAAATTGGTACCAATTTGAAATTTGTCATGATCTCACATCATCCATCTTCTATGAGTTTCGTTAGATGACCATAAAAACTCTAATAGAATAAAATTTACTGTGTCAATTTTTCTACTTCCCTTCTTTCTAAATCAGTTCGAGCTGTGACTGTGGCAACGATACTACATCACTGACGATCGGCGATAATGACAATGAAGATGAGACGTTGTCAACAGCTAAGGAGCAGCCTCAAAGTGACAATTCTGAGAAAAAAGGTCAGTATTCTTTACATTTATTAGAAGTTGAGTGAAAATTAGAACAGCGATTGCAATCTATGTTGTTGTATGCTGTCAATGGGAGTGATATTTCTTACTAAGAAACTCCGAACGTAACTCAAGGCAGAAATGGTGAAGCTGCCGGTTTACTTAGATTACGTATTTAATAATAAACGCGAAAATGCAAGCACACTTGAAATATCCTAGAGAGGATGGAAATGGATAAGGAAATACAGACAAAATGGGAAAGTTCTATCAAAAGGGATGGAATCTGGAATGTGTCTTGAAATTAGTGCCTATCGAAAAAATATTCCGGATGACTCAATATAAACGAAAATTCTGAGAGTTCTGTGGACTTCTGTTGAACAACATAAAAGAGACTTTTTGACTATTCAATACTATCTGATTACATGGTTCCAATTGAATTCTGCAAGAATCGCACAAAATCTCATTTTCTTTCTCGAAATTCTTACTACAGACCCGTCACAGTGGTAAAGGACCTCAATAATTCCTCGTGGCTAACTTCATGCCAAAGCAAACAAGCTTACCTTAGTTTCGATGAAAAATGTAACACCTCTATTATTCTCTTGTCGGAGATACTTTGAGAGAGTTGAGGTGACAAGTCAGTTTTCTGAAGAACTCTTTTAAATGTTAGGCCTTTTTAACACTTGATATACCCAGATGGTAAAAAGTATCGAAAAACCTGTGCTTATAGAATTTTGTAACTGCCCAACTTTGTGAGCTTAGTTGAACAGGAGAAACTTGTTACATCACTTTTCATTGAGATTGTCAGCAGCGATAATTTCAATAGAGATAGTGAGATTTTGTACGATTCCTCAGAATTGAATAGAAATCGTAGAATGAAAAGTGATTGACTATCTCGATTCATATTCAGAACTGTTTTCAACGTTTTTTGAGAACCTTTTTCGCAAAGATTTTGGTACTTGGACTCGGAGGGTTGATTCAAAAAGTGTGGAAGACTTCTGATTGTAAGAATTGTTATAAAGCATATGCCGTATTACATCCGAGTAGTGAAAAGCCGATATCGGAAGCTGACATCCTCGAACGTCAAAGCTTTCTTGAAAGTATACAAACAGAATTTAAGAACCGAATAGAAATTTTCAACGGTCAGCCCAGTTTCATTTCCGTCATCTCTCTCAAGCTTCAGAGCCCGTTTCTTGCTACTTACTTTTAATGAGGAAGTATTTCACTGCACTGAACAAGTATCTTCGTTTGAAATGGACGGCGAAGTTCTTACTTGAAAGAGAGATGAATAAAGGAGGTTGATTCCGTTGGATGTCCTTTCCTCTTTTAGATCAACACGTACCAACTATCACCAACCAGAACACAGCCACTACTCTAAGTAACTATATACTTGTAGATAATGATAGATATGCTAAGAGGGAGTCCGTGAAAAGGCTAACGTCCTCAATTTGAATGGTTTTCTAGCGGAAGATCTTGATAGATGAAAACAGTTGATAACAAATAGTGTCATTGTAATTATCCTTTATTATATCTGATTTTATTTCTTCTTCGATGACAACTAGATGTTCTCTCTGGAAGAACAGTGAAAAAACAACTTCAACAAAAAGATGAAATAGAAAAACAAATGTTTTTGTCAACAGAACCAATACCGCCTACAGAAGAAGAGTATTATGAGAAATGCAAATACTATTATCATATTACAGAAATGCCAATAATATCGATTTCTGATGACATTTTAAAAGATGATATTACATTGTCGTCTACATCATTAATATTTGTTATTCGTGAAAATTATGATGTATTTGACATAGAGAAATTTTTGAATCAAATTAGCAACATATTCAACATAAATGTAACTGATATGGAGATTAAAAAAATACAGAAAGGTTGTGTTGTATTGGAATTGGCGATTTTCAAAAACATTGATTCTATCCTAAAAAAAATTAAAATTAAAGCATTATATAATTCACTTACGAATAAAATACAAGAGGAAATTGGTAAATTAAAAGTATTCTTCATGTTTTTGGGCGACATTGTCTCCTTTAAAAAACAACAAAAATTTCGCGATGAAATTTCACTACATCCTCAATGGAATCGTATCTATGATGAAGGTCATTCATATTGGAATGGTGCTCTTCAAGATAATCGAGATCGTGGCAACCATGCATATTTTTGCCCTATTGGATGGAAAAGACATTCTCTTCATGTTACTGACAACTTTGACGGCAAGTTTAAAGGTTGGTGTGTTTGTTATCATGGTACAAAATTTGCATATGGGTTATCGATTTTGTTAAGTGGATTGAAGTCGGCCAATGCCATAGAACATGGCTCAGGAATATATGTCAGCCCATCAATTATTTATGTAGCCCATCCAAGGTATTCTGAAATCAAACGAATTGAGTCATCAGATCAAGAGAAGTTCTTTAAAAAAGGTCAATATATCCAATTTGTATTACAATGTCGTGTTCACCCAGATAGTATAAAGACAATAGCACATGAAACATTGGATGCTAGTAAGACTACTATTGATTCTAATATAAATAACGATGTTATTGAATGGGTTATTGGTATTAAAAACAACGACATTATTGATTTCAATGATCCCAATGCTCCGATTGTTTGCACTGGACTAATGATACGGGTTACAGATAATCATCCTGGTTTATTAGCTGAATCGCAATGGTGGTATGAATCACATCTTTGTAACAGAGGAACTGATTGTTGTGCGTTGGGTATTGATCTTGAAGAATTAAAAAAGCAAAAAGAAGAGAATAAGGAATGTAATATTATTCATGCATAAGCAATCGATCAGTGATGTGGCCAAAAACTTTTAACACTGGGAAAAACTACGCTCGAGTTCTTCAAACGACTGAACAACCTTTTGATATTCCAATAAATGTATTTTATTGTAATTTTTTCTTCAATCAAAAAGGTGATCTTTCAGTTTTGCTATATGTGTTTCGTAGAGTTAATGATTTCGGTCATTTTGACTGAGATATCCAGTTCATTTTTGGCTTGGCAAACATTAAAGTTGGAATTTTCTACCGAATTCCCATTTACAATAAACAGATAAACAGACGTTCACAGTTTCGAAAAGTCAAGAGATAGATAGAAATTGGTTTACTTCACTAGAATTCAGAATTTTTTCGTACATTTTGACAAGTCTTGTAAAGATGTTTTGGATCGAAATAATATGTTCAGAAAAATCTAAATGAGCAGGCGATTCCAAAATATCTTTTTAACAGATACACCAATACAGTAATCATTTTTATTGAAGGAAAATAAGTCTTTAATTGTAATGGATTATGAGAATATCTTGAATTGCGTCTATCTAAAATGAATCAATATGAATACCAATTGCAAAATATTTCGTTTACTTACTGCTCTTTCTTCATGCGATGAATCAAATCTGCTTCAGGTATCTCATATGTCATTTAATCTGTATGAAATCTGGATATATGAACAAGATTATTTCAATCTTCAATGAGTTCCTGTGCTCCAGGCGTAAACATTACGCAAATCTTGATCAACTTCGATAGTCAGGATTGGAATAACGAATGTTTCATAATTATATTCAAGATAAAAACAGCTTTTTGAAGTAAATCGATTTACATAGCGTCAAGTATTTGATAAGAGCTTATTAGCGTAGCCACCATGGCGCTAAAATATGGAACTCACACACATTCTTTAGCCTCATTAAACTAATACAAAATACGTAAAGTAAAAAATCGCTCGTAGATTATAGTTGTTTTTCAAGATAATCGGTCATCAGAGTAAGGATTTATCGTATTTATTTCTGCATTTCAAACTGAATTTTTTCTTTTTCTTTACAGACGCCCTATTTTTAAGTCGGCTGACTGCACGAAGTGCAGGCAGAGTCGACTTATTGCTTTTCACCCGCTTAGTTGCCATGACAAATTCTTCTTCTTCTTCTTCTTCTTCTTCTTCTTCTCAACACATGAGTCACGATTCGAGTCAGCCACTCGTTCTCAGCTCCTGATTATCATTTTCAGTCGAAAAAAAGTTTGGCGAGATCCTGAGAACGCGACGAGTGCAGGGTGTGGGGTGGGTGTGGGTGTGGGTGGGTGTGGGTATGGGTGGGTGTGGGTGTGGGTGTGAGTGGGGTGTGGGTGTGGGGTGTGTGTGGGTGTGGGGTGTGTGTGGGTGTGAGTGTGGGTGTGGGGTGTGGGGTGTGGGGTGTGGGTGTGGGTGTGGGTGTGGGGTGTGGGGTGTGGATGTGGGTGTGGGCGTAGGTGTAGGTGTAGCATGTGTATAGTTAAAGA
>CAJNOP010003020.1:0-14652 GCA_905250075.1 Rotaria sp. Silwood1
GAAAGGTTATTCAATCAACAAAGAGGACTATAACAGCATTTGAACATATGAATTTTTGTATTATTTGCTATTGTATTTATGATAAAAATTATTTATTGTAGGTCTTTTTTTTATGACAAAAGTGCATTTGCGTCCTGGGTAAAAAAACCATATCCCTACTTCAAGCTTATGTATCTCCCTTATAATTAGAGCTACAGTCACGAAAATTTGAGATAATATTCAACTAAGTCTCATAGATTATACCTCCGAATTTGAGCATATTTGGATTTACTATGGCGGAGAAAAAGAAATTTTTCTATGAGGGCCCAAGACTTTTGGTTCACCCTGTATATAAAATATTTAGGGTGATGTTGTCGAAATAAAATAGAATATATAATCAGATGTTGTTGTCACTGTTGTATATGATTGATCGATGTTGAAATCATTATCAAGCATATAAATATCATTGATATTACCCAGTCGCTGAAGTAAATCTTTATATTCAGAAAAGAGAATTGTATTTGATGGAGATGTCCGAATATAAACTAAAATAATATAAATAGATAGTATATACAATTAATCATAGAAATCGAAAGAAGAAACTTACGACTGTCTTTCTGTTTCGAAATGAGTTTATGCGCGGTGCGATATGAACGAATTCTACTTATTGAATCATTAATCATATTCATATTTGAATCAATTCGTTCATTACGAAATTCTTTGAACTAATTAACAAAATAAATTACGTAAATGAGAGAAAGAATCAAATGAAGAAACATGAAATGTTACTTGTATTGATTGTGGATAAGGTGTAACACAGAGACTAGGTGGTAATGGTTGATCCTGTTTTGGTTGAGGTAAACGTTGATAAAGTTCTTCAGTTATATATGGCATGATAGGTGCTAATAGTTTGAGTCCATTATTCAAACATATATATAAAATAAGTTTTATAATTTCTTGTCGTTGAGAATCGATATTAGTAGCACAAAAATCTTGTTTAATATATTCTATATAAACGTCGCAAAGTTCATAAAACCAAAAATTATAAATAGCTGTAGTAACTTGTGGAAATTGATAATTAGTAAATCCTATTTCACATTGTTCAATAGCATAACTAAGACGACTTAATATCCAGAGATCACATAGTTTTTCGGTACCTGATAACTAAAATATATAGATTTGAAGACTTTTGTATGAATTTATTAAAATTTATTTTTCTACTATCTAAAAACAAACTATTTAGAATGAGCAAAGCATTAAAAATTTTAATAATTGATCATAATAATTGTATTTTAGGCAAAATAATTATATTATAGGATTTTATAACTAAAAAGGAAGATTTGATTCTTTAGAGTAATTCAATTATTTCTTACTTTAAAAACATAAGATGCATATATGTCAAGCTAATGAGCCAATTAGTTTTCTACTCGGCATGGTTACGCATCACGAAATCTCATTTTTTCATATTGTAACACGTATAATTCGTCATGAATACAAATAAATTTTCATCGTCTTTTTTTTAATTTACTTTAATTGAGCTATTGATGAAATACTGAGCGTTACAAAATTTGAAAAAACGAACTGTTTTTTAACAGTGACTTTAAAGTTAAGCGTTTTATTCTACACTGAAGTGAGATATAAGTACACTTTCTGTATATAACATTCTTTAACTTTCCAAACTTTCGAAATGTTAGTTCATATTTTCACAAATATTACTCAATTGAATTAAGAAAGTTGAAAAATATTATCCGTTACGGAATTTTCCCATTATTTGATTTTCTGATAGAAAAAATTAGACTTTTAAATTTTTAATTATTATGATGAAAATTCATCTTTTCTCCGATTTATCGCTGACATAAAGTGACAATTTTATTATTTCAATAGATTAGTGTCACTCTTCCAACGAAATTATATTAAATGTGATGTGTTTCTCAGGCAAATATGAAATATTACAGAATTGAACACAAAATCTTTTTGGAGAAATACGTGATAAAAAAATTTTGTTTTAGATGTTTGTCGAATGAAGAAGAGCATTTATGCAACATGTCAACGATGTATCTCAAAGATTGCAAAAAAGTTTCATAATTTTCATCGATATTTTTAGTGTTGATTTTAGGGAAGAATTTTCTTTATTTTTGTGAATCTAAACCTTTCTCAAGCAAGAATAAGTGATACATAGCCATAATGTACTATAAAATACTCATTTTTAATATAGATAAATACCATCAAACATGTTATTACAACGTTATAAAGATGTTGCGGACATTTCGCTCATTACAAACATTCTGCTTTTGCTATTTCCGAACTTCCGTACATCTAATTATGGAACATTCTGTCTTCTTTTATTTTTAGTTCGGAAATTGTAACGGACTCTGACACTAGAAGATCATAATGACAATTTGATGTGAAATGTCCCTTTTCTGGGGTGTGAATATTGTTTGAGATGAGAATAATTTCAACACCCATCTATATCCACACTCACACTCAAGATCTTGAAAAATATTTCATTAAATTTTGATTCAAAATTGACAAAAGTAGAGATGGGAAGTTAAGGTTCTCAGATCGTTACTCGGTAATGGTAACTTTTTACCTCTAGGCAAAACTCAATAATTCTGGACGAATAGGTTCTATCTGTTCACTATTGGAAGAGTGTGAACAAACTAATTAGCGTTTTACATTTTTGGATTGAGAGTAAGGATCATGTTTTTTTTAACTATTGAAGGAATTTCTCGTTTTCAATTTACTTTGAATTGTTCTGGTGGTTGAAAACAGTTCGGATCATTGATATCTAAATTCTTTGCCATAGCAAATCTCATAGCATGCCAAATTTTATTACAAAATCGTCGATAACCTTCAATACGTAATACATCCAAATTGATATCTCGCGCTATGAAATATATTTTAAAAAAGTAAATAACTTTCATAAGTCAATTTTCTGAAACAAAAAAAAATGATCAAACCTTGATTGGCATAAGCACAAAAAGCAAAACGTAATGCATCCGTACCACATTCTGGTATACCATTTGGATAATCATTTTGTTGATCTTGTCGTGCTCGTTCATATTCTTTTGGATGAAGATTCGAATTTCTTAATTTTTCATTGAGTTTTTCTAGTGTAATACCATTAATAACATCAAGTGGATCAATAACATTACCTAATGTTTTCGACATTTTACGTCCATGTGCATCACGAATAATAGCATGTAAATAAACTTTTGTAAATGGTAAACAATCAGTTAGTTCAAGTGACATCATTACCATTCGTGCAACCCAAAAGAAAAGAATATCATGACCAGTTTCGAGTAATGTTGTTGGAAAGAATCTTTTTAAGTCATTCGTTTCCAATGGCCAACCAAAAGAAGAAAATGGAAATATACCTGATGAAAACCAAGTATCAAGAACATCTTCATCTAATAATAATAATAATAAAAATAAATTCATAAAAAAAATCTTTCGGTCGACTATGTTTAGTTTTTCTTTATTACTATAATCATTCATTAATTCCAAACTTCCAAAATAAAAATTCAATACAATTTCAGAGGTTAATAATAGTTTGAAAAAACTATATCCATGTATATTTTTATCATGTTTTTTTTCCTCTACAAATTTCTGATCTATATATCTATATATCATTAATGAAATTATTTTCAATAAATAAAGAGAATTTATTTTGATAAAATTACCTTGTTGTAAACGAATTTTTTCTTTCGAAATATTAAATCTTTGAGTTGCTTTTTCTAATGCTTCTTCTTGTGAATGAGCACTAACCCAATATTTATCATCCATCTCATTTCCTTCAGGAATATCATCGGAACTAATAAAATAAGATGGAATTCGATGACCCCACCATAATTGTCGTGAAATACACCAATCATGAATATCTTCTAACCATTTATACCAAACTGGTTCGAAATTACTTGGTAAAATTTGTAGTTGTTTTGTTCGTACAACTTCAATTGAACGTTTAGCCATTGTATTGCAATTAACATACCATTGCGGTTTGAGTAGTGGCTCAATAATATCTCCACTTCGACTACAAATCGAAAGTATCATTTCTCGTTCTTTTGAACCTCGATATAGATTAAGTTGTTTTAAATCATTTAAAAGTTGAACACGAACATGATAACGAAGTTGACCAGAATATGAACCACATTCTGATGACATTCGTCCATCATCTGTAATACATGTAATAAATGGCAATGAATGACGACGTCCACATTCAAAATCATTTGGATCATGTCCTGGTGTTATTTTAACAGCACCTGAACCAAATTGTGGATCGACCATAGTATCAGTGATGATCGGTAAACGTCGTGAAACAAATGGATGTTGAACAAACTTTCCATGTAAATGTTTAAAACGAACATCGTCTGGATGAACAGCAATAACTGTATCACCAAGCATTGTTTCAATACGAGTTGTAGCCACAACGATTTCTTCATCTAAACATATCAAATAAAAGATTTTTTTTGTATGTAAATAAGTGGTTCTCAGATTTTAGAATTTAGTTCTTGAGTAGATTTTGAAATGAAGAAAATCAAATAACAATCTGTATTTCTTGCAATAGTACACTGATTATGTAATATTCTTCTGTTTCAGAAAGCATGCATTGCTGAAAAATGATTACATATCATATAAAAAGAAAAGCACTATTTTTTACTGAAATTTACGTTCTTTGAACGAAGTATTTTTCAATCAAATATGGTAAACTTAAAAGCAAATGTTCAGGACTATTTTTCGTGAAAAAAAATAGTGCCTGTAAGTTTTAAGCTCAAGTTTTGGGCGACTACTCACGTTTTCCCTTGTGGACTTCAGCAACTGCATATAAAAGGCTTTAGATTTTATATAATACAGTGGACATCAAAAGTGTCATACCACTTTTTTCTTTTGAGCCGTATATTAAAAATATCCAATATAATTCAAATTTGTTTTTTAATCGAGATCGAGTACTAAATGTATACATCTGTTTAAAAAGTAATATTCTTCAATATAAAACAAATTTTTCTATCACAAAGCAAAAAAACATAAAAAGCTACAAAATCAGTTTATTTTTGTGAATTTATGAAGATGGTTTAATAGAAATGGACAATCTTTATACATAGTTTGTTTATATGTAATACCAGAAGTGTGTAGGATGGAGTATGAAATGAGTATTGATGTGGGTGTGGAGCCCGTGGATATGGAATGTGGGCACGATTGGGAATCGTTGTCGGCATGAGTGTAGATATTTTTCTTTTTCTAATCAATGTTCACACTCACAATATGGCCAAAATATGTATAAAGATTGTCTATTTCTATCAAATCATCTTCATAAGCTCACAAAAATAAACTGATTTTGTAGCTTTTTATGTCTTTTGCTTTGTGATAGAAAAGTTTGTTTTGTATTATTTTATTTAAAAAAAAAATTTGAACTATATTGAATACTTTTAATATACGGCTCGAAAGAAAGAAGTGGTACGACACATTTGACGTGCATTTTATATTAATGCTTTTGTAGATATTCCGAAAAAAACCTATTATACAGTTTAAAAATAAGCATCAAGATAAAGTTTAAAGATATACGCGACTTCTATATTTCAGCTGCTTTGCATGTGATTGCATTTTGATGCTCAAATATTTAGAAAAAGGATTTATTTTATCTACATGTAATTCAATTAGATTTGACTCTGAAACTATGGTATAATTAATTCGATTTTGCACTGCATTCTTGGAAAACAAATACAAAAAAACACCGATGTCAATGTCATAAGGTTCTAGTTGTTCTTTTTCATATGATTGGATAGTTTCATCAGAAATTTCCTCATCTTATACAAAAACATGCATGTAGCAATGTTGAAATTTTCAGTAATTCAAACGGTAACTATCAGCAAAAGATGATACGAAATTTCAATTATTGTTATGATATTTTTTTCTTTCTTTTTAGCTAATCAATCGCTATCTAATAGCATTCGATGACAACTGTTATCTGCATTTTATACTCTTATATTTTAGCTCGAAATATAGAAAATAATTCGAATTCCGCACATAGATATATGATACTTAAATGTTTTTTTTGTCAGAATAAAAAATACAAATCTTCATAGAATATGATGTATAGATGTAAATTTTATATTTGGATAACTTTTTAGAAATCTATAAAACTAAAAATATTCGTTTTATTTCGTAACTATTTTTCGTACTGTCTTCGAATAAAACCAGTAAATATAAATATTACTTCGAGATCTTTTCGAGAAAAACTGATATAAAGTCTCATGAAATAAAGTGAAAAGTTTCTAGTGGAACAACTCTATTACCGTTTTCTATGATAAGAAAAATAATTCTTACTCGAATTCTCGACAGGATATGCAAATTCGATCAACATGCCAAACTCAATAAGATCATTGTAACCAGGAATAGAAAGTAATGTGCGACCTTTCAATTGTACCTTCTCAACCTAAAATATTAATCAAAATAGAAACGAACAAATAGTACTGATTTCATATTCACACAATAAAGATCTATACTTCAATATCAGAAATCGCTGATTTGAGTGCACATGACCAATTAACCAATCGTAATGAACGATAGATAAGTTTTTTTTCATGCATTCTAATAAATGCTTCTTCTACAGCATATGACATATCTTTATCCATAGTAAATACTTGACGTGTCCAATCACATGAAGATCCCAATTTTTTAATCTGTTCATATATATGATCACCTAAATATAAACAATATGTTAATTAATTCTACGAGAACGATATCGGAGATTTTCCATGAGAAAAATTTTACAACGGTGAAAAAAAAATTATTTTTTAATTTTGATTAAACTAATCGGTAAGTTAAAGTTTTTAATTTATATTATTCGACAAAAAAGTAATTTCTCTGTTAAACTATTTGAAAATTTCCGATAGATGAAGTATTTTTCTATACAAGGAAAGAATTTCAACATCGATTCATTTTCTATTACATGACAATATGTATTAATTTAAATAGAAATATTTTGAAATTTTATCTTCTTAGATAAAACACAACAAAGTTTTGTGCATAATAATATTCTTTAGAAAAAAAAAACTATTGATAGAATCAAAAGATTAGTATAGAATTCGAATATCTAGGATTTATTGATCATTTCAGCACCTGCTCAGCATTTTTTCAGTATCAAATATTGTTGCTGTCATAACGATGGGGATTTTGTATAGAAGGACGTTTTCTAATAAAATACTGGACTAATTTTCAAGTTTTTTTTACAATGAACATTCTTTATTATTCCTCCACACTATCATCTTCTAACCTCAGACATATGTCACAGATATATCCATTATTAATGTATCTATGCCAAAACTTTAAGTAATATATATTGAGAAATCATCAAGTGTTTCAAATCTCTTAACTGTATTTTAGAATTACATATACATAAGAATATTTCAGGCGTCTGTAGTCATTTTCTAAAGTTTTGAATAAAATCAGAAATAATGACAAGATAAGTCTTTCAATGTGTTTAGTTTCAACTATATATATTTGAAACACTTACTGATTTATCTATGAATTCTCGCTTTTTATTGCTAAAACTTTTGGCATTGATGAACTAATAGTGAATATATCTGAGATGTAAAGACAATAGTTATGGAAAAATAATGAAAAAAGTTCATTTCTAATGGTGTCACTAAATATACTTGTTCTCAAAAATATTAAAATAACCTTTTCAAAATTATCCAATGCTTTTTCACAAAAAACTTGTCTATACAACATCTAATTATTAGGGTAACATGTACAGTCCTTATACGATACATCGATATGAAATTGATAAGATCTGAATCGAGTGCTAACAAATGAATAAATCGACGAAAATCGTTTCAAAATAAAATGAACATTCTCTATGTGACCAGTTCGTTTAATATTCAATTCTTTTATTTACAAATGTAATTTCTATACTATATATAAAAATATTATGTTTAATATTATATTTTTACTTTTAAAAATAGTAAAACTGTATATTTAATTATTTAAAATAGAATTCAAGCAAGATGTAGATCTAATTATCATTGTCAGATAATTTCTATTCTGCTAAAAAATAATACTTTTTTTTTCCATATACTAAAGAAGCTGCATGCATAAAAAAAATTCACCCTTCACTATCAATTATTTTTCTTGATATTTTGAATTTACTTTTTAATTCACTCTTAAATTAAACTGTAAATAATTACAACGATAACACTTCAAAGCAAAACAACTACAATTATATGTGTTTAAAAATATGTCAAATAGAAATTGTCTGTTTTATCTCAACTGTCTAAGTTTGATCATTTTTATCTTCTTTGTGAAAAAACACAAAATTTCAATTTTATTTAATGGAAATTAGAATTTAAGATTTATCACATGTTGATTCTATTGAAAATGCAAGTGAAATAGTTATAGTTAGTATTCTTGTTTTTTGAGGAAAAGATATTGAAAATAGATCATTATTTGAATTCATTTAATGAAAATTAATATCAGAATATGTAAAAATCAACTTCAACTGTTTAGTAGAGTATTTTGAATGTAAATACTTCTCTTATTTTAGTCTTATTACTAGAGACTCTTGTTCGTTTCGATGAACAAGATGACCGATCAATTCGTCGGAGAACAATTTGCCGCAGATAAATTGCAGTAGATACATTAATTGAATTAATCCTTAAGAGTGGAAAGGGCTTCTACTTATAAAAATGATAACCCAATTAGAAAAACAGAAGTTATAGACTTTCAGTATATTCATATTCTAGTTGAAAATAATTACCTTCGTCGTATTCTGCATCTATGCAACCTCCTTCGACAGGAATATCTACCTTTATAAAAATCCGAAAAAATAGGAACTTCAATCTGAGACTTTGTCTTTAGGTAGTTTTGATCGTACTTAATAAGCTTCAAAATTTTCACTTTAAATGGACACTTTCTTCCTAAGATATTCGAAATCCAAAAATCAGCTAAAAACTCTAACATTCTGTATTTCGCGAAAAAAACAACCATTGTTCTTGAAAATTTTGAAACTTCCTTAACACCACTAGAGTTATGTATGAGTCAAGTTTCATAATAAAAATACATTGTTTTGATCCTTCTATAAGGTTGAATGTTTTATCCAAGGAATATTTTATTGATCACGCCACGATGCATTAGTAATGAGATACTTAAGAATGTAATGTTAAATAAACTACAGTTTATGTCGCATTTTCGAATAATTAGCTAGAATTTTAAGGAAGAAAGATGTTATTGAAAAAAGTCATCAATCCTAAAAGATGTTTTGGTACGTCTGTCAGCTATCTGAATACTATATTTTGGTTTAAGTCTGATCTTGAAAATCATATCAATCAAGAAAAATATTGGTTGTTTGTCTACAAAGTTCTTATAGAATTTTGATTACAATTATTTAAATGTTCATTAAATGGGATATTTGGTTCTTAATAGTTAAGTGACATAGTTTTAGAATATGATCCTATTACTCGTATTGACAAACATTGTTTGAGAATAAAATGGTTTTTCTAAAAGATATAATAGAAATATTAATTTAAAACTTAGTTAAGAAAGAATTAAATTTGATTTTAAACAAAATTCCAAGTAAAAAAATACAAAATAAGTTCAATTTTTTTAAATTGAAATTTATACTTTCATTAAATAAAAAAAACTTAATTTTTTTATTTAAATTTGTAAATTTTTTTATTTAAAAAGACAATGAAGAATATTCTTAATTTTTAATTTAGAATTTTATTTAAAATTAAATTTCGACTGTTTTTTTGTAAGTTAAACTTTAAAATATGTTTTAGAATTTTATTTACAATCAAATATAATTCTTTCTTAATTAGTTTTCAATGAATATTTCTATTATATCTTTTAGGAAAACCATTTTATTTTCAAACATTTTCTTTATCCTCTAAACTAAATCATTTAATTCAATTAATGTATATGATGCAACAAATGTGCGATGAATTGTACTAGTGATCATCAATAAGTGCTAATCAGAAAAAAAATACATCATTTGATAGATTTCACGAAAATTTAAAAAAACTGCTATTAATATTAATAGTAATATACATAAGATAAAAATAGAATTTATATTTCAGAAATCTTGATTTTGTTAGGTTTTCCATTTTATAACTATTTATCATTCTATGATTCATAAGTAGACCCTTATGAAAATCACTATTGATTTCCATTCTTTGTGTAGCTGATTGATTTCTAAGCTGTTTTTCCTATTATCTTGCAGGACTAATAAACGCATGTCGCTGAAACCGGCATAAGTCTGTCGGTTAACCGGTGATTCTTTTTCTTAATATATTTTTACTTCTCACTAGATGAATATTTTTTAACTCTTAGAAAACTATCAGATTTGAGTCGAATTCATGTTCTCCCCTGTTCGTAAACGCGCTGAAACCGCTGGTATCGGCCACATCGCCTAATTTTGCCTAATTTACAAGTTTGAACATTTCTTTAAAGATGCAGCTGGAAAAATCATTATAAGTTGGAAGACAAACCAATAAAAAAAATTGTAGTGCCATCTAAAATAATGTACTAAAAGAGATTTAAAACAATTTTTTGAGTAAAAAATGATTTTCTAAGAAAGACTAATACTGATTTTATGAAAAAAAAATGGTCGAAAATCCATGAAAAACGAATGAATCGCTCGAACCGAGGGTTTTTTCACGAACCACGGTTAACCGACGGTTTTAATAAAAAAAAAAAGCGACATGAGAATGGTTCTGTAGTCCTCGTCGAAAAAAAGATTACCTTACTCCTTCATTGAGATAGAAAATGCAGAGCAAAATCTAAAAAATGTAGGACAAGATTTACATCCAACCGACAGGGTGATGCAGATCCTGTAACATTCTCTGAGAAGAAAAAAATAAATATATCTATTTACTTTTCTTTGTTATGCAATACAAACCTTTTTCATTTTTCCATTTCCAAACTTCGTCAAGAAATTTTTCTCGTCCTAAATCATGTCTTGTCAAGTTTTGTTCACGCATCAATTTCTTTTCCACAACAACCTGTGTTGCAATTCCAGCATGATCACATCCAGGTACCCAAAGAACTGTATGACCACACATACGATGCCAACGTGCTAATGTATCTTCTATTGTACACATAATAGCATGACCTAAATGAAGATAACCAGTAACATTTGGTGGTGGAATAACCATAATAAATGATTGTCGAGGTAATGAAATATTCAATGGTGGATGCATATCGTAGTATTCTGGTCGAAAAAAACCTTCTTTTTCCCACCATGCATACCATCCTGTTTCAACATATTTCGGACTATAATTCTTCGGTAATTGACAATGAATATCTAAGAAATAACACAGACACAACAATGTGATAGATAAAAAACTCGATTGTTGGCAATATTCGTCTACCTTTCTTTTCATCGGATGCTGTGTTCGATGTATATTCAGTTATTTCATGATTGATTATTGATGATTTGGTTTTTGATTTATCTTTAGTTGTCTCTTTCAGTTTTTTCTAAACAACGAAATTCCAACATATATGTTTTATTCTTACTCTCAAATACAATTGCAATAATTCGTTAAAAAAGTAACATTTATTTTATAATTTTCAAATACCTGTGCTTCGATTGCAGCTTGTTTTGCCGTATACTTCTTAAGTTTTTCTTGATTTTTTGCTTCTTTCCCTAATTGTTTGACTGTTTTAGATAGATCCCTATTAATGGTTTCTTCCACAGCTTCCGAATTTTCATTGAAGAGTTTCGAAGAATCATTTGATGCCATTCTACTAAAATTTGAAAATAAAAATAGAGAAGTGATTTAACGTTAAGATTATTTAGATGATAGAATGAGTTATAAGAGCGTGGGTGGGTACATTGGCGACGCACCTTCGATTTTTTAGTGGAAGTAATGAACCTTAAAATGAAACTATCCTGTTGCCAGCATTTATTGCTCATTAATACTTCGATTTTTCATGTAATGCGATTGTAAAAGTTATTTGACATTTTTATATCTCTTTCGTTTCAAAGTAATTATAGACATAAGAAACAATAAAAATGTGGTGACCTTGTCTTCTAGATTGTTTATTCAGCTGTTAACATTAACAGTTAGTTTATCTTCTTTATGAGTAGACTCTTTTCTTTTTAGCAACTAAGGATCAAAGCATAATTATAAAAACTTGAGTTAGCTGATTGTCAGAAGTTCAGAAAATAGAGGAAAATAATATGAATGAAATGATCCGTCATATGCCAAATGGAGTTATCTCAACACATTTTTCGAAATTATCTTTGGAAAATTAGTACTTTATATGGTATTATTATTATTAATAACATTATTTAATTTTAGAACTGCATGATATCTTATGAATTTATTTCACTCATAAACGTATTCTACTTCTACTCTTCGAGCGCTACTAAGCATTTTCAAATGAATATTAATGACAGTAACAAATTCATTCTCGCTCATAAACTATTCTACTATTATTTTATTTATTTTCAAAATATTCTTTTTCTTTCATTGTTTTTCGATACAAAATCTGTTGCAAGAGCGTCAAAATTAATTTGATAATCTTTTTCTATATTTATCAATGCCAAAGATGATAATCACTTTTGGCCAGTTGTATTCCGAAGATACATTTTGATCCTTCTTAATTGCATCAGTGTTTTTGTTCTACTGATGAGTTTTATACATAGATTACTTTAAAATAAGATCTCAAAAATAGTATAGAAATGTGACTATATTTTACTTCAATAAAGCATGTCGGATGTATACAACCGTAAATTCATTCATCAAGATAGTAAGAAAAAATTCATAAGATAATGGCCGATGAATTAGTCCTTCTATTTTAATTAGAAAACGTATAGAATCTATGTTGAGATATGTATTTTTACTCCAGTTTATCAAAGAAGCACGAAAAACTTGGAAAAGCAATAAAGGTTTGTTGCTTTCCCTTACATTACTGCGCCACCCATGGTTTACAAAGAAAGCACAAAAAATTGCGTCCCCAAATTATTTTTAGGGATCGCAATTGCAGCCACTTGTAATGCTGACACGCCGCTCATGACTCCTATTGTGCTTGATTATTTAAACCTTGGTTTTTATATAAAAATGTGCCTCCTATAGTCCTATATCGATTGCTGATAACCGGAGATCTTTTAGTTGTTCCTATCGAAAGTTATTTTAAAAACCATCCGAGTTCACTGACTTCTGCCGCCGATATTAATAGAGGGTATCATTACAGGTTAGGTTTATCACGATAAGAAACATACAAGATCTTTTCCAATATTTACCTTCTGAATTGTGCTTGATGAAATTTGATAAAATGAATGAATGTACAAGAATATGAACGACTTTAAATACATCTATAGACTGTTAATAGAATAGCTATTTTATTTCTTTACATATAGTGACAATTCAACATTGCACAATACTGAGTCACTCATATTTACAGAGAAAAAAAATGATTGTATTGACGATGAAAAAATAGTGCATCATTCCTGATGTTATTGCGTGACAAGAATGAAAAAAAAACTACCATTCTTCCAGCCAATACGAGGGTGTGGAATTTATGCTTTCAGACTCCACCCACATCCACTCTATCGTGAAAATAAGTAATTCCAACTGACATCTCAAAAAAACAGTATTTCTTAGTTCATCATCCTTGACAATTAAAAAAAACGTCTTCTTAGAAAAGCTCAATAAACCAAAAGGATCAATTATTCTCTTGGATGTTCATATTTGTTTGCATATTCACGTAAAAGAGTTCCAAGAAACGTAAATCTTAATATTTTCATTATTATCTAGAAGAAAATGTAATAATTAATAAAAAGTATTTCTTATTTTAGGTGGATGTGGATATGAGTCAGATGTTTCCTCTTACCGATGCCTACATCTACACCCACCCTTTCTCTAGAAAAATGCATAGTTGAATAACAATAAATACGATAAAACGGCCGATGTTTCTTTGAGCGACTCCAGAAAATTATTTTGGAACTGTTTCAGGATCCTGCATTTTTCATACGATCTCGATTTATTTGAAAGAGAAAACAAAAAGGAATGAATCAAAAAATTGTTATTCAAGTAGAGTTTATTCAATATTAAATTTTTGTACTCGATGATTTTCATATTCAGAGACATAGAGATTACCATATCGATCGAATGATAAGCCTACGGGATATTTAAGTTTATTCGACTGTGCTCCTTTACCATTTTCACCAATAATGTCAGTTCCTTGAACGACTCCCTCTGGCCAACGCATAATTCGATGATTAAAATAATCAGCCACATAAATAGTACCCAATTGATCGACAACGATTCCTTGAGGATAGTACAATTGTAAGACTATTTCCTTTTCTTTGACCACCAGCTACAGTAACACTTTGTTTTGAATATTCTTCCCATTTCATTATACAATAAGATTTCCTTGCCCATTGTCACCTGCAACTACTGTACTCTGAGTATCACCAATTTTATATCGTCTCACTTCATTTTCTGCAAGATCAACGACATAGAGAAATCCATTTTCATCCATTATCAAACCGAAACAATCGATATTGGAGATGATTGTTTCTCCACTTGTTCCATTTCGACGAGGCCATCGAACTACTCTTCTATTCTCATATTCGCATATGATGAGACTATCATTCTCTTTATCGATAATCACATCTTGTGGTTCACTTAATTGATAATCTTCATTACCTTGTCCATTTCCAACAGCAAC
>CAJNOP010003021.1:0-14652 GCA_905250075.1 Rotaria sp. Silwood1
CACACCGACTCGGACACTCACACCCGCACCCGACACCCACACACCCACACCCACACCCCATGCCCCCGCGCACCCACACCAACATCACTTATGGTCTAACGAAATGGTGAATTATCTCTTTCATTTGTTCGTAGTCATCGTTCTGATGATTTTAGTATAAATAGGACCGAAAATACAAACACAAGTCAAAAATAAAATTTAAAAACAAAGTAAGAAGAAAATACAAAATTTTATTATTTTTATTATTATTTTCATGTATTCTTGTAACATGATAAATGAATAAAAAGGAAATTTTTTTTTAAACTATGAAAGTTTATATAAGGAAAAAATTCAATAGACGATCAATAGTTGATGTCTTGTATTAATATATGATGTTGCTTCAATAAATATAGTATCTATGAATTTATTATAAAAAATCCATGTTTCTCTTATTATTATATATGTTATCTTCATCTGATTGCTTTTCAAATCAAAACGGTTCCAATGCCAATATACATTCTTTTCCAATACTAAGCCATCTTCCTTTTTCAAAAATCATTTGCAATCGATTCTTGTCTAGGTTTTTCATTCATGCCGTGATAGTGCTTGAACTGATTTTACGCATGGTGAAGGTGAATAGTGATGTTAATTATATAGTTCATCTTTTGCGAATGAAACATTATATCGAAGGATTAAAAGATGAGTCTTCGATAAAAAGTAACTCGTTTATTATCTTAGTATTTCTTGTCGTATAAGAAACAATATGAATGAAACAAATATATTATTATTTTGTTTTTGTTTGCAAGCTTTGTTTCAGAAATATCGCTATTTTTTGCATTCCAAGATGCTATTTTTCTGTGTAACATGATTATTAGCATTTTGATAGCTGAATGAGTGAAACAGGACGACTCCCAATCAAACTATTTTTTCCGAACGTAGTTTTGAAAAAGAATGAAAAATTACCATCAATTCGTGCTGAGCTTTTGCGTGATTTTGGAAACGTTGTTAGTGTATGTTTGCAGAACTAAAAATTCTTTGTAAATTTTCTTAATAAGTTTTTTTTGTAATATCTTAACATTGTTGTATATATTAAGAGAATGACACGGGAATATTCCCAAAAGAATCAGAAATATGTTATTGTAGAGAAAATCGTACAATATTCCCATATACAATATATCCTGCTGATCTTGATGACAATTTCTTTCTGTTCTTACACGTCACTTGTAAAAAATATCCCATTGGACCCATAATACTAATCTGAGAGGACTTTCTGACACATTCTCCCATTACATATATATTCTTGTTGTTCTCGTTTATTATTTGTATTCTACCATATAATATTATAGAAATCCAATGAATCTTTTCTTATCATTTTTCTTCATTGTCATCTCTCGATTTAGTGTCGATACCAGATATATTGATGAAGATCGGTTAGTTTTGCGTTTTATGTTTCACGTTAGGTTTATCATGTTGATTTTTAGTTTAACATCCGGTCAACGACTAAATCACAATGATTGCTTGGTCTCTTTTGACAGACGTTTTTATTTATGTATGCAAGACGATGGCAATCTTGTGATCTATAAAGGTCCCAACACCAAACATCGTATTCCTATTTGGGCTTCGAATACACCTGGTAAAGGTGCATATCCTCATCGACTGGAAATGCAGGCCGATGGAAATTTAGTTATTTATGATGATAAAGGTGATGCTACTTGGGCATCAGCTACACATGATCGAGGCGCTATAAATGCTCTCATGATTATGCAATCTGACGGCAATTTAGTCATCTATAATAATTCACCTAGAACTCCACTTTGGGCCAGTAACACACATGGCCCAAGTGGCGTTGATTGTCAAAAAGCAGACACATGGCCACATGATTGGACAAAATTCGAAGATGAAGTGCTTGCACTTGTTAATGAAATTCGTGAAAAAGGAGCTAATTGTGGAGGACATTGGAGACATCGAGTATCGCCAATTAAACAAAACTGGAAGTTGACACGTGCCGCACGATGCCATAGTGTTGACATGGCTCTTTATACTTATTTCGATCACGTTGATCAACAAGGTGGTACTTTAGGTAAACGAATAGAAGAAGTTGGTTATCAATTTGAAAAGATAGCAGAGAACATTGCCAAAGGTCAAACCTCCCCTCAACAAGTTGTAAACTCTTGGATCAATTCACCTGGTCATTGTCATTCTATTATGAGTGATTATCAAGACATCGGTATCGCCTACATAGGTCAAAACTATTATCCAGAGAGTCATGTCTGGGTACAGAATTTTGGTACACCCTTGTAATATTTTAAAATAATTGAATTCAAATAAAATTTTTCACCAAGCTAGATTTTGAAACTCAACCTTAGTGATGAACTGTGCATTCATTCAAATGTTCGATTAGCAATTGGGCGAAATTTTCATTGTACAATTTTATTAGAAGAGTCTTTCAAATATTCAGCGCATTGCTAGCCAAGTCTCCATCGCCATTCAACTAACTTTTTCATCTCAATCGGGAATGAAAACGTGAAACTTAAAATGATCATGATATTTTGTGTTCGAAGATTATATTCAGAAAAGATGAACTCAAACAAACATCAATTGAATTTGAAAGCGTAGCTGTATTTAGTGACTGATTTTTATAGAGAGGCATATATTTTCTATAGTCGACTTTAACGTAAAATCTTTTTAAAGGAATAACCACACTTTTCCTTCAATTTTTTATTCTATTCTTAAAACTTTGCCTTCTCCGCCGGCATGCTTTCTAATGGAAGAATTTTACCGTCAAACAAAACTGGATGTATCACCATAAAAATTTCTCTATTTTGCTATTTCGAAAACTCCGGTGGAACGAACTGTACGGAATACTTGAAAACAATACGAAGAAAGTCTTTAGCCATACTAATGTCGGATTTTTTTAAAGTGCGCAACACCATTTTTGGAATGACAGTTCATAATTTCAGGCTATCGAGCTGCGGTTTTCACCGTTCCATAGAGGGTGTGGTTGTGGATATTATCTTAGCTGATACCCACACCCACTTTCGAAAATCAAGTAGGGTTTATGAGTGCGCGAAAAACTTCTAAGAGTTTCTGATAGTAACAAAAGTCGGAAACTGAATAGAATTTCCGAGCTTCGAAAATGCTTCAAAGGATTTTCGTGTATCCGAAAGCTCTATCCGATTTCCATTTTTTGTTACTTTCGTAAACTCTTAAAAGGTTTCCGAGTGCTCTGAAGTCCATTTTTTACTCTTGAAAAACCTTTTAAGGCTTCCAAAAATTAAATCGGAAACGTATTTTGATCGCTTTTCGCAAATATCTATTTTTTAGAGTATACTATGGATTTTGAGCAGTGTTTCTAATAGAAATCTTACAACAAAGAGTCAAATGACATTTTATATTCGTAATCTAAGTGTAACATGACATTCTGTTTTTTTAAGGAAAGTATCAAAAAATTTCTAAAGTGTAGATTGTTAGAATTAGATTAAAAAAAAAGATATATTTCATGTGAATCTATCGGAAGTATTCTACTAGGAGAAGGTTCACATCCCAGTCTCGCAAAATTTCACCGTGTTATTCAGTTTTTTGCTCAGCAATTCTCAAAACATTACTGGTATCTATGAAATATGGTTAATTCTAAAATTTTTCCTATCGGTACATTTCTGATATGTCATAGATAAGGTCAAATAGAAAATATAAAACTTTTAGTATTTCATGACATCCGATGAATAATTCTTTTATCTAATATTTCATAAACAAGATCAAAAAACAACATAAAACCAAAATGATTATTAGTTTAGTTTAAACATTTACGACATATTTTGTGCATAGAGCACTGAATTCGCGTGAAGACGGTGTGTCTAAACTAAACTAGTATCCAATAATAAAAGAGAAATGCATGGATAAGTTTCATTGCTGTGAATTCTACTTTTCTCAATCAATGATGATTGGAAAAGTATTCACATAAGTTGCCTAAAACTTATGTTAGATATGAAAGAGCAATAACAATTGAAGACTAGAGAAGTGTTCGAACAAAATCAACGATTAACTAGAAGATGTTTAAAGATATTGACTACATCACTATTAATCATGAAATTTTGAAGTTGGAAGGTTGCATACCATGAAAAACAAAGTGCAAATTATTTTCAGCAAGTATCTGCTTCACATTTTGTTTTCATGAGCAAAGTGTTAAATAGGGTGTCAATCGAACATTGTAAAGATCCTGGATACTTTGTCATCATGGTGAATCCTTGTTGGGTGTGGGTTTGCGTTTTCTCTGCACGCACAACCACCCACACCCCACATCCACCCACACACCACACCGATACCCACACGACGCCCACAGACCCACACCTTCATCCACGTCCGAACACTTACATTCACACTAGTGCTCACATTTGCACTCTTGATCATACCTTGAGTTCATCGTCCACGATTATTTCCATGTAGTGATGAAGCAATCGATTGAAAAGAGAAATAAATCAACCATATTGAGTGAAGTAGATGTATGTTTGTATCGCTGCGAAAATGTTAATTACACGACTTAGTAAGTGAAAAGCATCCTAAGCATATAATGATCCTGATTTGAATGAATCAACTGACGAATGAAAAAGACCTATGCAGAGTAATTTATTTTTCATAAATAATTCCATCCATCAGCAGTGTAACTATTCGCATGGGTCTACTTCTGAATCTGTGTATGATATGTATCATTGGTCATACTTTACTTAATCCTTGTGCATCGACAACACTAGAAAATCAAGATAGCACAACGAATCGATGCAAGTGAAGAAAACTAGACGAAACGAGATACTATTCAGATTAAATCTATTTAGGTCAAACCGGAGTCGTCTGCATGGGACAGTGTACTCCTTCATCTGACAATAGCAATTGCGCTCGGCGTGATGTAATTCAAGGAGTAACATTTCCGCAGCCATTTACTCGAGCACCCAACGTGTTGCATATCGGATTCTTTCACTTAGACGTGAGGTAAGTGAGAAATAAAATCAAAGATGGTAAGTTGAGTTTCTATTCATATCTGTTGTGTAATATGTTAACGAAGAAGCTTCCAGAAACGAAGTACAAAGCACGATTAAATAGAGAAGACAGCGTCTGCTTACAACCAATTATTGTTGAAACGAAACTATTGTCTTTTAGAAAGTTCACTTTACATATTTGTGTATTAGTATGATAAAAATAAAGAAGATATGTCCGATTCACCTTTCAGCTCTAAAGGGGCTCTCATAAAAAGCTTTATTTACACATTTTCATTTGTTCGTTAGTTCAAATGATAATTGAATCTTCTAGAATTCATTGAATAACCACTAGTGAGGTTTTTGAATCCATAGGCCTCTACATTCCAATTAGACTAACCAGGAAGCACTGATTAGCGTAAAAACCGTGATCAAAATACATATTCTTAATACAGACGTGCCATTGGTTCTCGATTTTCTTATTTATGCAATCTCTGTTCAAAAGAGAGAACTAAATCATGCTCACAAATGTTAACACTAGTTGCAAGAAATGTTCTCTGATTATGCCCATGTTGTTACTGAGCCCATGAAGATTCTCATACTGCGAATTTGCCTGTTGCTCGACTCAACTAGCTTTCAAATGAAGAGTCGCATAAACACCTAATCAAGATATATTTTGAAGATAAAGATATATTGTACTTACTAAACTGAACATATGCTACTTTTCGAAATGAACAGATTCTGTTTCAGTTTAAATTGAAATTTGGAAAAGTGAGTAGAACCAAAATGAATCACATATGAAGTCTGTTGAATAGAATAGTGCTTTGTCATTGGTTTCGGTGTCTACAAATAATTATTTGGCTGCCCAGTCTGAATCTAGCTCACGCAATCTGAGTTTGTATTGTCATATCTGTTTGATATTATCTCATTTAGAGGACCTCAAGGAACGCATATTCGATTTGCAAAAGAGAATATCACGCCTTATGGATTCAACATTCGATTCGCATCGTGGACCGACGCTATTACTCACAACGCGTGTGTTGAGTGGCTGGCATGCCCATAAGCAACATTTATTCCACTTTTTATATCATGCTTTCCTACTTTCTGTTTCACGTTCGGTCTCTATACGCACAAATATTGCCAAATGACATTATTCCTTTAAATAATATTTTCCTAATTGAAATTTTCACATGTTGAAACTGGTAAAAACATCCCATAAGGAATGAACTGAATTCTCATTGTAGAAATCACTAACAGTCAGTAGATACAATTGTTTCAAATGATTTTGTTAATCTTGTACTAATCAAGAAAATTTCGAACGCGAACGTCACAATCTTGTGTCGTGATGCGAAAAGACGAATCTCATTTAAACCATTCAGAGAGAGTGTGTGTGTTTATGTTCCCTTCATTAATACTCACATCCCCACCCCGATACCCACTTCCACACCCTACATAGCCGGGCTATAGTTAGTTCATCGTTGCGTATGGATACGAGCCCACGAATTCCACACTCTTATGCATGAAAAAGAATTAGACCACTACGTTAAAAAGTATATTGTCATCAGACTGAAAAGGGTGTACAAATCGAATCTGTCATCGTCACTCTTTTTTGAGGGTATAACCTTTTGGACTGATTTCAAGAAAAGAAAAAATGATGGATTAGGCCATTACTTTCAGCAACAAAGAGTAAAAGGCATGATAAAAAATCATAAGTCACTACCTGGAATACGGTTAGAATTTGCTCACGACAATTTATTAGCCCCACTTTCAGCATCTCAGCCCTCTATAGAAAATAAAAAATCCTCAGTTTCTTAGTCCTTTATATATATTCATACATAATAGACTCGATCTGAATGAGGATATAAAGTATTTGCAAATATTATTCTCGTGTCTTCCCCTTCCATTGTTCCTTTTTCTGATTGTCAACTTCCCTCTTTCTTCCTTCACTTTTTTGTACTTCTTTCCATTTTGTAAGCGCTTCAGAGCATCACAAATAAACAACGCATAAACAAAAAAAAATTCTTACCCCCACCTAACCACACCCATCCTATTCAACTTCAGTCTTATGTTGATCGGAACGACTGAAACACAAGTAGTAGCTACTTGCATTCTAATTGTCTTACAGAAAAAAAAATATTTTGTTAAAGTTCTATATACTGAAAATCTTTCACATTTTTTCAATGCTAATGCATGGATAAGAACAGGCTTGCCGATTAGGGGGGGATGGGGGGGGATTTCCCCCCGCTAAATTCGGATCCTTTCTGCCAATTTTTTTTCCGCTGTATTTCTACGTTTTTCTGCTGAAAAATATTTTTTCTCCCTTTCGTACAACCTATGTATAAACAAAATTTAAGAAGATGAATTTCTCAAAATTTCCTCTCCGCGATGCATGCATACTTATTGATTAGTGGTAGCAATGCGAACAGTTTAGTCATATTATCCCTCTTTCTGGCAAAAATAGATAGATAGCATCAATAATATATTTTCTGCAAACTTCCCGCAGAAAATCAACTTGAGAGTACTTTTCTTTGGCAGAAAGCTCATATATACTCTTTGCCTAAAATTTTTGGTGAATTTCGGTCTGCTTTACTGCTCATTGTCGAGTTGTGATTCCAACTGTGTCCAATATACGACGTGTAAAAGTGAATTGAACTTATTTTATTCAAAATAATTTATATTTCAACGAACCCATTCGTCATCGGCACAGTGAACAATAAATATGTTATATATAAAGTGCTGCCAGTGCGAATTTCAAGCAAAATTTTTTTTTCACCTTTCTTTTACATCATTTGATAGAGTGTGAGCTGCTGATAACGAAAAACTACTTTTTAGCGCCAGAAAATGCTTCTTCCGGGTTGAAAAATACCAAAAAAACACATCGTTTTCAAAATGTGCAAACTTTTCTGCTTCCTTCTTTTTTCCAGCTTGTAAAGATATTTTTTCAAATTCAGCATAAAAAACTGAGTACAGACAAGTTGTTAGATCGAGTCCAATCTAAAGAATTTTTTGATGATGGTGTTTCGAATCGCACCGAGTGCAATACGTATAGGCCGATTTTGTAAGCCTATCTAGTTTTTTTACGTAAGAGATGAAGTCAAATATTTTATCGCATTTAACTCATCATACCACCAATCACAAAAGAACGCATCGCGTTTTTTTTCTTTTCTTTTCTTTGTTGAGAACTGTTTTTCTGAATTTTGGGCTAAATAGATAGAATTTGACTCGTATTTCTCCATTTTCTTCATAAAAACTAAGCTTTCGTGCAATAACCTTATCATATTCGGAAGCACCGCGAAAAACTGAATCAATTAATGTATGTTTCGAAAAATTTCGTCACCTTGAATTTTTTGATGAAAATTTCAGCCAGGTCTTCTCCGAAAATTAAAAAACTGAAGTCAATGGAAAAGGTTAAATCATATATCAATGGATTCAGTTTTTCGTACTGATTCCGAATATGATAAGATTATTGCACGAAAACTTAGTTTTTATGAAGAAAATGGAGAAATACGAGTCAAATTCTATCTATTTAGCCCAAAATTCAGAAAAACAGTTCTCAACAAAGAAAAGAAAAGAAAAAAAAAACGCGATGCGTTCTTTTGTGACTGGTGGTATGATGAGTTAAATGAGATAAAACATCTGACTTCATCTCTTACTTAAAAATCTAGATAGGCTTACAAAATCGACCAATGCGTATTGCATTCGGTGCGATTCGAAGCGTCATCATCAAAAATTTTTTTTGAGATCGGGGTCGGTCTAATAACTTGTCTGCACTCAGTTTTTGATGCTGAATCTGAAAAATATATCTTTAGAAGCTGGAAACAAGAATATAGCAGAAAATTTTGCATACCTTGAAATCGTTTTTTTTCGAAAAAAACGACGTCCTTCAAGTTTTTCGTGATCAGCGGCCCACACTCTATCAAATGATATAAAAAAAGGCAAAAAAAATTATTTGAAGTTTGAATTGCTCGCACCTTAAAATGTCTTCATTTTTTGAAAGTTTAAAAATATTTGAAAGTGTCTTTGCTTTTTGACGAACATGATCTTGTTTGTTACTCTGAAAAGATTTCTCGATGAACTAAAAATTGTATAAAAATTGACTTTCTGCCAAATTTTTATCCCCCCCCACTCCTAAAAACAATCGACAACCCTGGATAAGAATGGCAGAATGTTTGATATCACAGTGAGTAATTCACTTATAACTGATCGTTTTGATAGATTTGAGACATCCAAGTCAACAATTGATATTTCTTTTTGTTTTTTTCTTTGTGACACATATTATATCTTATGATAAACTTCTTTTCAAAAAACTAAGATCTGCTTTTAGATGAATTTATTTTATATGTATGTTTTACAAAGTAAGAAAAAAGAAAAATATTTATGAGGAAACATTCTATACAGTCTTGTTCTTTTGATGATTGTTGACTTAAACAAGAGGATAACTAGCCATGGTAGCAATACCACATTGATTCTTCTTGTTACGACTCATCCAGATGTATCCTTCATTACCCCATGATGTGCCCCATGAGTTTTTGACAATATAATATTCATGTTTACCATCTGTGTCATAACCAACAGCTAAAACACCATGGCAAAGTTGTGTTGATGAGCAGTTTGGTTCATCATAAACACCTGATTTATAGAATTGAAATGAAGGTTGTGTTGCATCAATAGCAGCTGAAATAGGACCAACAGTACCAATAGCCATTTGAAGATCGGTTTCATTCTGAGCCTTAATATCAATAAAACCCTAAAATATGATAATGATAAACTTAGATATGTTCAAATACTCTATAAAAGATTAATAGTTACTGTGTCAGTAGCACCAACATCAGCTTTTTTGAATCGACATTTACCATCACGAGCTTCATATGGATAGCTTTCTTCAGTATCAACACCTTTGTTAGCTTTGATATATTGAAAAGCAGAGTCCATCAAACCGCCACTACAACCCATGTTACCAAATTTGCCTGAGCAGTCAACTAAGTTTTGTTCTGAAAGTGAAACAAGTTGTTTTGTTTTGGCAAAATGTTGACCTTCAAGTGAACCAGTAGCTGAAAAAGCCCAACATGATCCACATTGTCCTTGATCTTTGACTGGTGTTACATAACCTTCTTTGCGCCAATCTATACATACATATTTTTGAAGATTTATTATTATGTTATAATAATATCAGTGCAAGAAATCTACCGATAGCATCTGGAATAGCAACATGTGATGGAGCTAAAAATGTGTGACGATCAAACTTGTTTGTTTTGTTGGTGATTTTTAAACCGTTCATTTGCTGTTTAAATTCTTCATGAGTCTAAGTAAACAAGTATAATCTATTATCATACATGATGATCAAAAAAACGTCTACCAAATCACCAAATCGGTTCATTCCTAATGTATAAGTGTGAATGCCAATGTCAGCTTCAAGATTATGTTGGTGAATTTTGGCAACATTAGCTTCCCAAATATTTCGACTGGGAAGAAAATAAGAAATATCATTTTCAGTTTATAAAAGAAAATATGTGTGATGACATACCGAGCATTTTCTTCTTCAACTGAATTGTAGTGTTTTTTATGAACACGTTTGAATAAAGTCCATGCATTCCCAAGTTGATCATCAAGCATGGGTGCGCAATAAGCGCCTGCAAAGAGGATACAAAGTGCAATAAAGGCTTTCATTATTGATATTGCTGATTGTCGATGAAATGCAACTTGTGTGAAGTGAAACAAACGTCTGCATTTATAATTGTTGCCACTTTTGCGTAGTCATAATACAATGCAAAGATAACGTCAGTTTGTTTTATATCGTTCGAGAAGAACAAAATGTTTTTCTTTACACCAAGTCATGATAACAGAAAAAAAAACATTCGATTACTTTTAAAATGTTTTTGCTCCCCGTGAAATTTTACTTGGTGTATCTTTGTTTGATTCTAGACTCAGTGGAGTATTGTAGAGTTAATCGACAAAAAATCGGATGGTTCATCGACACATCCAAATGGATGTGGTTGAAGCCGTATGTTTTCTCATAAAAAAAATCTGCGATTAGGTAGTAAATGTCGTTTAAATTTACAATGCTTTCGACAATAAGGCAAATCCATAACGATAGATCTAGTTCCATCAATAACATGGCGATAAAAATCTCAAATATCTTCACTCTGGTTCAATGAAATGGGCTGCGAGGTGGGGTGTCGATGTGAATGTGAGTGTGAGTGTAAGTAGCTGTAGATAGGTGGACGTTGACGAATAAAGCTCTTAGTCTCAGATCACACCTCACACATCACGCACAGCGACGTCTTTGCAAAGCTACAGTAGACTATATCCTTTATCATATTTCTTCATACTAGTGGAAATTGGATGGCACGGAAATCATCTGATCAATTTTTTGGGGCATGGCGCATCCTTATGTCTACTAAAACATCTCTAGAGAATGTACTGAGCCAAGGGTACTCGAAAAAGTATCCTGTTACTAGTATGTCGCAGGAACTGAAGGGTACTAAAGTATTTAAAAGTACTTTTAGGTACTTATATGGTACTTTGGCAGGTACCCTGTTGCAACATGTTCAGTAAATGGGTAACTGAAGGCACTGTTCAAGTACTCAATTGGGTACTATCGCACAGTATTTCTACGTACCCTGATGAAAAAATCCCAGTATTTTCAGAATCGAACCTGACCTTCAGATTGCTTTTCTCATTTTCAATTATTTAGTATAAATATTTTTCCAAAATATAAATCTGATGATCTATTATTACATTTTCCATTGTATAAAGAAGATCAATAATCTCATTTCTTTCGGAATTCATATAAAAAAAATGAATATTGAAATATCAACGATATTATAATTTTGAGGTATCTGCTAATATAAAATGAAAAGAAGATTTAATATAGTCTTGAAATTATCAAAAATATTTACTAAATATATAAAAAAGATTACATCCATGACATTAGAAATGCATGAAAAAAATTAACAGTAAAAAGAAATAAAGTATTTATAAACCGTATTTAACATGAATAATAAAAATTAAAAGTTTTATTCATAATACCACGATTGTATCGTTACCGTTCAAAATTGCTTTTACCAAAAAAAAATATTATCAGATATCCACAAAGGAATTTTTATAATAAAAAGACAATTAAATACAATCATTTAATCAAGACAAAACAACCAAAAAAAGTGGTCGAAAACTGAAACATATTTGTCAAGAAAAAGCTGATTAAAAACATCACTTTCTAATACGATTTAATTCTATCAATTTCTATCTAAAACTTTTGAAATTCCATCCTTCTTTCATTAAACAAATTTATGAACTGAATATTTGATCATATCTTGGTTCATACACACAAACTATCTCTTTTAAAAAACCTATCAATCATCATTAAATTATCTGTATCATTTCGATTTGTTTATTTTCTGCTTAAAATAGCAAAGGAATTTCAAAAGCATTCATATAAATTGTAAAAAATAATTTTAAATTATTAATATCAGTTATTTTGATGCAGTGCATTGATATGCTTTTCTTTAATATATGCATTACACAAAGAAAAGTAGGGTACCTTGTTGAGCTTTCTTCAGTAACATTACAGGTGCACGTACCGATGCATGTACTTGCTCAGTAAACATACTGGCATAGATACCCAAGAAAATACCTATATCGATAATATTACTGAGAATTTTCAAAGTACCCACATCAGGTACATTGCTGAGACTTTCTCAGTATATGGGTACCCTGAACTCATTACTTTCTCTAGAGATCAAGTATCCTCTTCAATCAGTTTCTCAAAATAGTTATTTTGAGTATTCAAGTGTATATTTAAAGTATATTTTAATTCACTGGGGAAAAAAATGTTTCAATATAAAAAACACAATATATATTGTTCAACACTTTTTTCAAAAAGCGAACACCATCAGAATTAGATTCTAGAATTTTTTTTATTCTTTTAAACCATTTCGAGCACGGATAGGATTTGAAAAATAGTTTGATTGACTGTAATATATTTTGTATCAACGACATGTATTCGATTGTTTTTATCTTGAGTTATTAATAAACCTCCTTAGGTATGTCGAATCAGTATCAAGACATATTTATTGACCTCATTTAAATCATTAAATCATCGTTGTTGCGCAACAGTAGAGGAACGACAATGTACCATGTTCAGATTTAATGATTTTGTGACTGTGGAATCACCATGAGCATCATTTGTAATGATAAGATTAGGTTTTGTTCTAATAGACACATTGCATCAAGAATAATACAATTAGAATTTCTGAATAAATTAAGATTTGACTGTTTTGCCGAAGTTAAAATAGGATACTCCTCGGTAAACTAATTTGTTTGTTTCGTGAAATAGTTTGCAATTTTCTGCTGAAGTAGTTTGTCTTTTTTTCTATTAGATATAAAACTGTCTATTTAACATATGGTTCATTTGTTTTAAACCTGATGATTTTATCTATCTAATATCGTATGTTTATCAGCATCATTACTAGAATGTCTCAGAATTTGGTGATTGCACCTGCGTTAATTTCAGAAATTTGTTTTATTCCATTAAAATACTGCAATCACGTGATCAATCGAGTTCACTTCGACATTTCCTTCAGTGATCGAAAGTAATCTTTTCAGGAAACCTCCCGCATGTGATTCTCGAACGACTCCAATAAATACAAAGACCAAATATTAAATAATTTGATCAAACCAAAATACGAACAATACAAACTTTCTTGGGATAAATTCAAACGCATGGGATATAGTAACTTTGTACGTTCTGGTTTATTTTTTCGGTTGATTTCATTCCAAAGATCAACATATTATCATCAAAAAGGTAACAAACATAAATATAAAACAATTCTGAATATTTTATTTTCATTATATGACACTCATAATTAAACATTCTCGGTTTTGGATTGAAAATTAAAAAAAAATGTTAAACGTTCAAGATTCAATATTAAAATAGCAATTCCACAAACAGGATGTAGGGTGTGGGTATTCATCTCATTAAAATCACATCCACACCCACACCACCCTCCAATATGACAGAAATTGTAAAACCGAGGCGAAAAGTTCATCGAGAGTCATGAGAAACAGAAAAGGCTTAGTCACAACTAAATGAATAAGATGGAGTGTGAGTGGATGTGATTTTTGTGAGATGAATACAGACAACCATACATACCTGCACCCTTTAGTCGAATCCACCTTAAAACAACAAAAGATACTAGTTAGAACGTGTCCCAGGAACTTCAGATTACCATTCACTGACACAAGAACACACTGATCGAGAACGAAACTGCAACAGTAGAGGAACGAGTTATCTGAGAACGATAGGTCAGACATGGAACGCGTTTAGAGATATGATAGATTTGCAGATCAACGTTTTTTTTCCATGGGTAACCAGCAAATGGTTAATAGTAAAGCTCAAATCTTTACATAGTAAGCAGAAACTACCACTCATAGCATATGTGTTAAGATATCATATTGACTATCTAGGTAGTTTATCGTCTCTTGAATAGCACGAAACAGAAAGTCTTCTTCTTTTCTTTTTTTCAGAAGTAGTAGAAATATGTGTAGAAGTAAAATGCGTGTTTAACGAAGAGAGCTAAATCAATCTCTTTTCTTATTGTTTATAACTCTAGAAAAAAATAAATAAACTCGAATTTAATTGTACCAACAAGTTAGAATACTTAGCTGTTTCTTATTTTATCGCTTTTCTTTCTCTTCACGAGATACT
>CAJNOP010003022.1:0-14650 GCA_905250075.1 Rotaria sp. Silwood1
TGAATCGATCTCTGTTCGAAATTTTAAACTAGTAGGGTTTATACATGCATTTACTTATGCTTCGAATGTCTAGTTGCCATTGAAGATAATCAAAACGAATAAATTAGAATGAGAATTTATTTTCTATTATACATATGTTCAGATTTTTGATCCTACATTAGTCTACTTAACTGTGAACAAATATCTGAGTGGTTTAAAGATGTTACTTTTATCAAGCACGTTTTGTCCATCTTGAATAAGAGTTATTAGTCGCACTGATACCAACTCGTTTATAATTATAAAAGATGTTCCGAAGACTCAATAAAAACATGTTCTTAGAAAGAGCGAAATAAACTGAGAAATGAGATTTAATTATCTCGGAGATATATAGTCAAATATCCAAAAGAAATATTTTTAAATGAATTTCAGATTAGGAATCTTTTAGTCTATGCTTTCTTTTTGCTCTAAGAAGTCTATTTTTTACTCGTACAAACCCTAGACATATGAATCAAAGCGAGAAAGACTGCAGAATAGTAATTGATTAATGATATGGAGTCTTACTTGAGAATAAATCACACAAATGAAAACTGATAATCTTTATAAGAAAATTCTATTTTGATGAAAATCATTTACAGATGCTAGGAAATCATATAATGTTTGGCATCAAAACTATGCTCCATTTCAGTTTTATCAACTACTAGCAAACATACTTTGAGAAGTTTATAGAATTCTGACGATAGCAAGACATGAAATGAATTTCAATCATCTGCCTTTATGTGGAGTTCGAGATGCTTTTCTTTTGTACATATTCATGCAAGTAATATGATAACATAGCTTTTTCATATCAAGAAAAAGTTTGACATTTATACTATGTTCATGAAGTTTTTTGCCAAATGTTGATTAGTTTCGATATAATTTTGGACGTGAAATAAATGATAATTCTAACATTAAACACTCACATAAAAGTTTATGTAATGAAAAAGTTACTATTTAATTAGAACAAGTCTATTTTCTATGCATTCATCTTTCAGGAAGTTTCTTAGCAAAAAGCTCTCAACGTTCAAATCTATTCAATTTGAAACAGTTAATAGGCAGCCCAGAAAAATAAATTGAAACATGATAAATTAAAAATAATGCGCTTAATTTTTTTTGTGAGAAGATATTAGTTTCTCTTGACTGACAATTAGAAATACTTTACCCATATAATAGACCAAATTAATTCAAGTCTTTTTTATTTATGATGTACAATTAGACTTTGACTCGGCTCATTTTTGAATTTTTGTAAACTCCAATAGTGGCAATGAATAATTAAACGAAATGGTAATAACATATCATTTGATTTGAGTATTTGTCTTATTTTCACATCCATCTTATTTTAAAATATATTTTGTAATTTAACAAAAGTCTCACTGAATACATATTTTCAATATAAGTCAAAAAATGTATGGATATATGAGAATAAAGAATGGAAAGTGATTCTATTGGTTAAAACAAGTGAGGATAAGGCCCTGAACAGACTGAAAAAAATAAAACAAATTAATTAACGTGATTGGTCTATTTCGATTTAAATCGTCTTTTTGAGACGATTTATTCGTTAATTCCGTTTTAATCAAGGGGGAAAAAGCGAGACTTCGTACTTCTGAAGTACGAGTGAAGTACAAGTGAAGTACAGTGAAGTACGGTGAAGTACGAGTGAAGTACGGTGAAGTACAAGTGAAGTACAGGTGAAATACAGTGAAGTACGAGTGAAGTACAGTGAAGTACGGTGAAGTATGTGAAGTACGAAGTCTCGCTTTTCCCCCTTGGTTTTAATTCACTTTGAATTGGTCGGTCTGTTCGGGGCCTAAGCTACACACACTATTGTGTGTAGCGTGTGAGTGTAGCTTATTTTCACCAAGAAAATCAAATTAAGATTTATCTCATTGACTTTCTTCTATAACCATCGACATCTATAAAATATCGTTGAAAAATTTCAAAATGAATTAATTTATATACTAGATACTAAAAAAGAGCAAAATCTTTACCAACTCCAAAAATTAAATTCAATCCGTGTTAAACTTCTCATAAACAACGGAAACTAATTAGCACTATGACGTTAGTTAGATTTTACATTAAAACCTTTGGTATATTCATAAATTCGAATTAAATCATCATTTTTGATTAAGATTAAATGTGACATTATAATTATTGAGAAAATAGACAAATAAAAGAAAGAAAAGTTTCATAGTTTGTTTTTATTCTTTAATCTTCTCTATGCTGTTAATTTGTTTATTCTATCACATAAAATAAACATCTAATCTACGAATTAACAATATTCAAATACGAGATTCATTCTTTTATAAATTTCCTATTAAATATAATCTATTCTGATTTGTCTCGAACGTTGTACACATATTCTTATACTCAATCAATAAGTGTATATTTGTTATCGCGACAAGAAACCTGACAAATTACTTTGTTAAGTTTCGAGAAAAATACTCATTCGTAAATATTCTATAAAGCACTCCAATTCAAAATCGAGATCAGCAAGTTTTATTCAATCTATTTTTTACGACTTACTTGTTCATTTAAATATGTTAAATGAAGTTCATTAACACGACCACTTGCAATTATTCGTAGAGATTTATTTAATTGCTCACTCTCATATTTTTGATCGCATGTCCATTGAATCAATCGTCGTCGAATTGTACGAATGGGAGCAGATACATGTGTTGTGAAATCATAATTGTAAAAAGTTCGTTTGTAGCGATAGAGGAGATGAATTGGACAATTGTAGATAACAAATAGGATCTTTGCAATATAACCTCTTGCATCCAAAACACGTACATGACGCTCATCTATGTAGCAATTAATATTGTCAAAAGGCCATTGACGATTGCAACTAAATGAACTTATTCTCCATGCATGTTCGATTTCTTGAGGAAAACATAATGAGAAATGAAGAGTTTTCAAAGCAGGAAAATTTGAAGAATTAAAAAGTTCTTGAAATTGACCAAGACGATCTAATGCTGCAAGAGAAAGAAATGTACAATTACAAAAATGAAATGAATCTTGTTGTCTGAATAAATATTCAAAATCATATACATTTGAATTCAGTTGATCAGATAAATAAACAACATTATCAAAGCAAGTAATTTAAGGTAAAAATAAAAGATATTTTCATAGAACATTTTTAAGCGAAAAACTTTCAAACTATCAATTCATGTCCCCCCTGTTGAAAAGTAGATTTTCCAACAAAGAAGAATACGGTTTTAGATAAGTCTACGAAAACAGTGTCAACTTGGATAGATTCCGACCATGAGACACTTGTATTTCCAAATGAATTAAAATGAACACCTATCAATTATTTCATTCATTATCATATAATTCGATCCTACGACACTTTCCTTTATTTATTTTGACTCATTTCATTAGATATTATATCATATAGTCACATATATTATATCTTCATTTTCCACAATACACGATAAAATCCATCAGAGACAAATTACATGCTGAAGTTTTTCTTTTCGGCCTATTCTTGATCGGGTCATTGGACGTAGCATAGTGTTTTTCTGAGTATATTTCATCCTGGAGAAGTTACAGTCTTTTTTCAAATTACAGGTAAATAAAGATTAGATTTGTAAAAGGACATACTTTAGATTTACGATCTTTGGAGACATCGAAAACTCGAACAATATGGTTCATCAAATAGAACAAAATTTTTTTTCTCCTCGCAAACGTTGAGAAATTGTCTTTTATTTAAAAAAAAGGGACAATTTCATCCCTGGAATATTATATTTCTATCTCGCATAGTATCGCTACAATGTTTTTCTGGAGATTTCTTATGAACATCCTGCGTGTCTAAAGTTCATTTGATGATTTACAAACGAAGACTTTTAGACGCCAGTAGGCATGCACCGAACCCGAACGTTCGGATTCGGTGTAATGTGCAGTCATTTTCCGTTATCGATAAAACTGGGTGAAGGTGGGACAAAATGAAGGATCTTGTGGATGACAACAGTAGGCCGACACACAACAAGAAAAATCATCCAAAAACTGAAGTGCTATAAGTGTCATAAAAAGAAGTTGGCCATGTTTAGAAGAGATCGAACCAGAACCCCGAACTATAGCTCGGGTTCGGTGCATGCCTAATCAATAGTTAGAGGTGCATTGAGAAATATTTGACTGAACTAAGACTGTGCACCAACAAAATGAAAGTCGAAATTTAAGATCTAAAATTACATATGGATGAGATCCAAAAGAAGTTTTCCTTTCTTAAAATTTAACTATTCGCATATACTCGATAGTCTTTTCATCATTATAAATACAAGTGACTACAGACTAACAGATACACTATCACATTCGACTGAAAAATCGTTACAGTATGGATAGACTACCAATATAACTGACTGAATGATTACAAATGATCATGTCAAAATAATAGATAAAGAAATAACTTACTATCATCATACATATCAATAAGTATCAATTCTTCAAGTAAAGGCATGGTTAATGAGCCAATTAATATGATAACATCATTCAAAGTTATATAACGTAAGACCAAAACTCTCAGATGAGTACCACCATTAGCCGTTTGTCGTAGAGAATCTTTGCAAAGTTGAGTATTTGGTACCTTGCAAGGCACAGTAGTCTGTGGATTCTCAATAGTAATATTCAAATATTCGATTGCAGGTAGAGCATTGTGTTCAAATAAAAGTCTTAATTCGCTTGGATGTTGAATACTTAATGTTAATTGAACTGTATTTGACAAGGATAGTGGTTGCATGTTGTGTAAACCTTCCGGCGTATTCTCCCAAACCGATCTGTGACCTAGGAATAAAATCAGTAACGAATATTAATAATAATAGCAAGACAGAAAAATATTCTTTTATTTCAATTGTACTTTTTATTGTGGAAAAGTTAAACTCATTTATTTTTAAATCTAGGAAAAACAGAATTGAATCTCATAAGCACGAGAACAATCGATAATATCATAACTTCGTAGTAAGTTATTGCATTTAGTTTTCAATTGAAAATTATACAACAAATATTGATGAGTTTTTATACTCCTTAACTATTTCAAGTTATTTTCAAATAAGAATGGTAAGGAAAGTTTCGAAGAATATCTCTATATAGGTCTTATCTTTTCTCATAAAGAACATCTTTATAATATTTCTTATATAACCGATCACTGAAGAAAAGTTCAAAGAATTAAATATCTTTAGATATCTAATATATTTTTTCTTTTATTTATTCACTCTCTTATTCTCCTATTTTCAATCTTATGATCTTTCTTTCCTTAATAATCGCATTGAAATTATATAAATTGATCAGGAGTTTGATTTTTTTTGTTAGATGAATATGTGATTTTATTCGTGAACTCTTCCTCGAATTGATTGCTAACATCACTATCATGAACATTGAATGACGGTCATGGCAGTTTCTTCTATCAAATTAAATATATCTTTCAATACACATATTTTATGCAAGCATAAACTAAGAAAATGTTTATTATTCAAAAACTCATTACCGGTAACATCCCTCCAACAGCCAGTGAAGTTTTACAGAATAACAAAATTTTACATTCATATTGCTAAACTTTTAACATGATTCCTTTCTAGAAATAAGACACTTGTATATTAATATAGAATAATTGATAACTTACATAAGATAGATATCAAATTATTTAACTAAGTGTTACAGATAATCAAATTGGCAAATATCTATGTAGAAATATTGTTTCAATCTCAAGCACATCGGCACAACTCAAATCCAAAGACTAGATATCCTCCCACAATGAAAGATCCCGGATCTTCTAAAATGTTTGCTAATTGTCCTTAGTTTTAATTAACAAGGTCTTCGAAAAACCTATTGATTTTTTGGGATTGTGACAGCGATTTTCTTCAGAGTTTTGACCCGCAATGATGATCCAAACTATGTTTCTGTAATATTTTCGAGAGAAAAACTCACTGACTATGCTTATTTGAATAGAAACTGACTGTTTTAAATGCTAATTTACTAATTTATTAACTTATTAATGAGGGTCTTCTAATGGAAGAGGGAATTTATTCGAAATCTCTCAATCCGACAACTCTATCCTACACGATGGCCAGAAATATAATAACACTGCTGATCATTCAATTTGTTTATTTTGAAAATATGTTTGATAACATACCTTGTTCAACTTCTAATATCATAGTATGAACTGAAATACGATGAACAATAAGTCTGGAAAGTATCCTTGAATACTTCCATGCAGGTTTTTTGAAGATGAGATGTAAATATTGTAATGTATTATTAGCAAAAACCAAAGGTATCAATATTGGTTGAATACAATAATATGAACAGTATTCTGCCTGTAACAGAATAAGGCGTTTTATCGATGGGAAGAGTACATTGAATTGATCAGTTCCATTAAAAGTCTTTTCCCAGTATTCAAGTAACGTTCGGGAAGCATATGAACCATTAAACACAACAGTATTTATCAAATTAGTAAAACGATTTCTATGATTCTGATTACTATTGAGCCATAGATGTAGTTGATCATAATGCATTAAATTAACATTAAATGAATGACGAATCGAAGTAAGAAGATGTTGAATACGAGCATTGTTTAAGCATAGAAAAGCTTGACAAAGATCAAATGAAGATAAATAAGAAAATATAATAAGCAAAAGTTCATTTGGTAATGATTCCAACGTACTTTTACTCATCGTTATTTTATTGAATCTCTTCTGTTACATACATGTTTATTACGATAGATATACGAATGACCTTGAATAAGCTGAAAAAATTAGACGAATTCAAATTGAACTAACGAAAAAGTCAGAATTGACCAATGACATTGCTTATTTTCATTGTCATTCTTTTTTGTCAGCTTGTTTGACATCCATGACGGCACCATATATGTTCATGTTCAAAAAATCATTCATAATCATTCGACGAACAATATAAAGGGAAATTCTTTGTTTAAGCATGATTTTTTATAAGATATCAATGAATTTTTTTTCGCATCGAATAGAAGGTGATCAAATGAAAGTCTATTATAATCATTTCTTATTGTTTGAAGAAAATAACTGAGTACTTTTTGTGGAATAATACTCTTTCTACTTCTATATTATATTCAAAATCAAAATATAAGTTTAGCAATTCTTGAATTAAAAAATACGAAAACAATCTTTTTATACACGATATTTCTTAAATATTCAATCAGCCAAAGTATGTTGATAATGATTATCATTATCATATTTAAAAAGTGAAGAATATGAATGTATTATTTATGTTTTGAATAATATTTCACTCTATAAAAAAATTATTCTTAATAATAAATATAAATCTCAAGGAGTTTTAGAAAGATTAGTGTTATTTTGAATGATAAAATATAAAAAAAAATTGTTTTATTAATTTAATGACATTTTTTGACTTTAAATTTTGAGGGTATTAAAACATATAACGACTAAAAAATGAGACGTATTTATTAATGCATTCGAACAAATTAAATATTTCTGTTTTTGATTTAGTTTCAATTATTGAAAAATATATATCAACAAGTGATCGATATTCTTTATTTTCAATGCCTTCATCATTATGATGTACTTCATTGATTTTATATTCTTTCTTATTATTGTAATATCATATATACAATTCTATATAAATAAATGTTATATAGTCAACTAGAATAATTAGATTTGTTTTATAATAGATAAATCGTTATCATTATATATAATCGAAGAGAATAAACAATAAATCAATTTCTAAACATGTCAAATAATAATTTATAGTCAACGAGATTTATTTATCATAAAATGTTTTGTTTTTTTTTTATTCAGTTATAATTCTATTCTATAATTGAATAGAAATTAAATAAATTCCTCTTAGAAAAACAACTATAGATATTTACTTTTCTAATAGAAACATTTTATTATAATGTAGTCAAGATCTTTTTTTTTCAAAAATGATTAATTATAAAAAAAGTAAATTATCGTTCGTTTGAATATTTCTAGAAGATGTTGTGTAAACATATCTAATAGTCGATAAATCAATAAATCTAATAAATTCTTAAGAATAAATCGAGTTGAATTATATTAGAAAAGATTTTTAAAAATTTATTTTTTTTTTCTAATCATATTCGAGTATGAGGAGATTTTTCATTAGAAATGTTGATTATTGAATATAAATAAAAGATTTATTTCTCTTTGAATAAATATATAATAAGAATTATTTTGAGATATTTTATGAGAAAATATTATTTTATCGAGTTTAACTTTCATAGATAAATATCTATAATATATTCGATTTCTCGTTTAAATACTCTTATTAGTTAATATGATCTTATCATATTAACTAAATATCATCTATTTTTTATTTACTTATTAGAAAAAATATTTAAAAAAACCCGATTTTCCGACGTTAACTATCATACAACTTGATATATTTCGAATATGAATAATAAGATTAAGTTTTTCAGTTGTTTAACGAACTGGAAAATGCGAAATTTGTGAAAAGCAATGATTATTAACTTAAATGAAAAATTCTTTTCAAACTAAAAATAAATTTTTATTGAAAGAAAAAGTTTTTTCATGCAAGATAATGAATAATTTTAATATTATTATTATCAAATCAATTTGAATATGAAACGTTAAATAAAATGTTTATTATATTACTTAAAGGACTTATTTCACATGAATCATTCGAAGGTGATTCGTTGACAAGATTCCTTTATGCACTTGAGCTCGTTCGCGTTGCAAATCTATAAACAATGTCAAATTTTCAAATAATTTTTTAGAGTAAATAATAATGGATTAGTTGCTGTAAAATTACTTGTATTTACATCTAAAATATCAATAGAGAGAATTTAATCACTTTGATAAAGATATTTACCGAAATACCAAATACTTTCATAGAAGATCATTTGATTGAATAAACTCCATTGAATAAAGTTAGAAAACGAATTAATTAATCCATGGTAAACATCCTATTTAATATTTAGAATATTTGTACAATTTTGAATTCGAAATACGTGTTGTCACAATGTAACACAAAATAAAATATTTCTCAATCTTTAATTAAATTAATAAATAATCCAACCTAATAACATGTAAGTGTGAACGAGAATCATCAGTGGTAAAAAATAAATAACTAATCATTTGAAGTGATAAATTTTGATGATTTTTCATGTGAACCACAAAGTGATATGTTTGATTTGATTGAACTGAATCAAAAAAACAATATTAATAATGTTTTATTATCGTTAAAAATAACCTATGGCGCGAAAATCTAAGTACAAAGTTTTTGTTCAATTCTCTACACTTAGACATCACTGGAGAGAATGAAAAGTAGTCAATGAGAATCAGAATTTCATGCTCTTTTGAAACGTACGTTTAGAATTAATTTCTAACTTAAGGCTAATTAACTAGGAGCAAACCCTTAGATAGATCTCAAAGAAAGGCATTTATACAAAAACTAAGTTAAAAGATCTTGCCACTAACGTTTGCTCTTTTTTGGGATACTTAAATGTCATTAAAGGATATCAAAAATAGACAGTTAGTGTGAAAATCTTATGCTCCTTCTGGATATATGATCAGAATTTTCTTCTAGGCTAATGTTGCTTAACTCTGAACAAATACTTGAGCAAGCCAAAACTGTTTTTAGCACCGAATAAAATAGGCTTTTACTTCTCATTCATGAATTCTCTGGATGATAGTGTGCAATAGTTTTAACTCTATATATTGTTGTAAACCATTCAATTTTCTACCAAACCATGGAATACAATAAGTTATAACTAAAAAAGTCAACAGCTATAGATATTTTTCGAAGAGCTACTCTTTACATAACAGACATTTTATCAAAAATTTTTTTTTCGAATTTTTTTTCTAGAATACAATAGAAGTTTGAGACACTGTTGCCATATGTCAGCAGAACAAAATGTCGAAGCTGAATGTTTGTCATAGAAAGATGCAGTGATACTTCCTCTTTCAGAATATATGTGACTTTTCGCAAAATGACCAGAGTTTCACAGGCTTATCACAAGAAAATTCGATCTTACTATCATTTTTTCGAAGAAATTTTCATAGCTTTTTTCAAAGTTTTTCTGTTGTGAAAAATCTGCGATGTCACTTGCATTAGCATTGAATAGGGCTTGTTTGTATTAGTCACTATTGTTCATGTTATATAATCGACAAACAACGTTTACAACATCACTGAAGAGTAAATAAGTCAAACTTGTTATTGTTGATCAATGTTGATGTTTAACAGTCATTTAAGTATTTTTTCTTTAATCAACAAAACTGTTTATAAACATAAGAATAAAGGTTTCAATTTCATTTTACTCATTCAAATAAAAAAAAGAAAGCTACATTATGCACAATTGAACTGCTATGTCTAGAATAATTTTATTCATTTTCTAAGAATTTATCTTAATTTTGTTTTGCTATCTTATTGACTGTCATCGATTTTTCAAGAACCAAGCAAGTGCATTTAATAGAGGATTGAGTTGTGAGTAAAAAAAATTGAATTAGAAACTTCAATTATGCTCTACAATTCAGATATTGTCATGAAATGCTGAGAGCATACGAAAAGTAATGGTTTTTATAGATAAAATACTACATAATTAACTTTAAAATTCAGCAAACATTTGAACTCGTATTTATCATTATTTCACATGCAATCAATATGTCGGAAGATATTGGTTTCTGTAATCTATTTCGAGTTGTCTTACTCTCAATGATCGATTACGAAGCTGTAACGAACACGTGGAGTTATGAATGTATAGTTTTACTTTGCTGCCCAATTACTCAACGTTGGTAGTACATACTGGTGCCTGTATTCATCAGCACACTCTGTTATAATATAGGTGAATTGGATAGAATTGGTGTTTCAATGTTGCAGCGAACAAGAATATCAGTGATTCAGTGGGCTATTTGCCAGTGACTCACTGTGGTTACTGCTATCGACACTGAACATTCGTACATGACATAGGCATAGATGTTCACTTCTCGATTTTGCCATGTATTTGTGAACATCAACTGTTCGAAGTAAACGAATAATTAACGAGAAATATATTTCAACTACAATTTCGTGGAATAAGTTGATCTTAGAAAGATGTTTCATGTCTTTTCTTCAAATTATGAGTCAAATGTTCCTACAAATGTGGCATGTTTGAAACGAATGCAGGTTTCTAATTATTCATTTTATATTGAAAATATCTTAAACTACTTTTTGTAGGAATTCACAAAAGCAACGACTATTCTCAAGTAATTCGGACATTAAAGTTGATCATAATAATACTCCATCATACACTGCAAAACAGAAAAATATTTGCTATTTTTTTCAAGTTACAATATTCAACAAAGTTCTGCATTCAAATGTCAATCCCCTAGTTAGAAAAACACAATCTCATTCATGTGGACAGCTCTACAATATCGAAGTTGATTTCGCATTTTCAAAAATATCCACAGAATAGATTATTTATTATTGCCTTTCTTCGGTACAATAAATTCTTGAGTACTTATGTTATACTGTCCTCTTCATAGTTATCTACATTCACAGAGAAAGTAAGCGACTCAAGTAATATTGTTTTTCGTTTCATCCTCAAGCATACTATCATGTTTCATTTTAATTCTTTGAAGACCGTAGTTTCGAAAAGATAAATTGTATGAAGAAAAGATTGTTTTGCGCTTTGTGTTATCTTGAGTGATCTATATTTTTTATCCTTGAATTCTTATCCATTATGAATAATCCATGATATTTTCTATTAACATTCTTTTAAGCAGCACTAAGGTCTATTTGATGAAGAATTCAAAAATTTAGACCATTCATCTAGTGGAATTGATGTACATCAACAGATGTTTATACATTACAATCTTGTGTATATTTCGTCATGGGCACCGTTTAATACAGAAAGGGTTCGATGAATACCAATTTTAAGTCTTATCTGCTTCTAACTAGATGATAAATTTATTAAAATACTGCCAGTTTTTGTACTTCATAGGTAAAACTTGAAGATATCAATTAAACTGATTCTCCGCATTGAATTAAAGTTAAAAATAATTCTTTCTTTGTCTGAAATCAATTAAGATATCTTTAAAAAATGTTCGAAAAATAATACTTTTTAAGAACTATTGAGTCGAGTAGAACTTACAATCATATCGTATGTACTTTTTTAGTATTAGATAAACGTGTCGCTGCATTATTACATAGAAAAAAACACGACCACAAATAATTTATAATCTGTTTTGTTACTATATTGCTAGTCTTGTATTTATCAATCTGGTTTTTATGACAGAAAGTTTTATGTCGATATAAATGATTACTATACTACAATGATATTATACATTTTATTTGATTCCCTTTGAAAATTATGCAGAAGCAATAAAACATACGACAGAAGTGTTTTATCACTTGATATTTAACTTTGAGATTATTTCTTATCACCAGACGTAGGTTCATACTCTGATCTCTATAAATTGCTCTGGTATTTCACAGTAATTCTACACTATCGAAAAGAATAGAAAGAAATCTTAGATATTCATCGTGTGGAGTAATGGCACACAGTGTTCAACTACTAAGCATTGTTGGTGGAACTCTCGTTGGAATAACTTTTCTACTTTTCATGGTTAGCAATGCACTTACTGTGTGGTACGTACAAGCTTTCATCTTCAAAATTTGTGCAAATTATTAGTTTTAAAGTACCAACGCAAAAATAATCGGAGAAGTCAAAAGCAACAAGTGAATAATAAATCTACTAACGTTTTTTGTTTTATATCATTTAGGAGTGAAAAAGGAGATGACTATGAAGGAGTTACATATGGTCTTTGGCGTTACTGTCCTTCCACGCCGGATGGGAAGACATGCGAGGATTTATCATGTCCTTCGGAAATCTTCGAAACTGGTTTCTGCAATAAAATTCTTGCTGCTAGAACTTTTCTTACTCTAGCTTGTATCCTCTCTTGTACCTCTGGAATAATATGGGTTCTATTTTGTGCAGTAACAGTCGATACTACACCCCGATTATTACTCTTGGTTGACAAAGGTCTTACCTTCGGATGTCTTCTTGCAGGGATTATAGGTGTCGCAGTTGGTATCAGTGCGACAATGAACGCAGAAAGTGAGATGAAATTACGTTTGGGTGCTGCTGCAATTGTTGGAATTGTTGGGATTGTTACTAACATAGTTGGTGCTCTTTTATCAGTATTAGTCAAACAATAGTTTTAGCAAATGAAATACAAACGAAAAAATTGACCTTGCAAAGATCTTTTTGTCGGCGATTTAAAAAAGTATTTGTTTTACTTCTTATATATTGTCTTTGTGTTCTGTAATTACTGAAATCAATTAAACCCAATTGTCATAATATCAAATTTCATTTTGTTTTTTGATGGACTGGATACGAGACGTGTCAAGGATACCATGATCCAGATTTCGACCTCGCTTAGGAGTCATCACCTGATAGTTTCCACTCTGATATACTCGTTCAAAATGATTTCTATTTTTTGAGAAATCACAAATAAAGTATAAAAAGGATGTGTATTATGAAAAAGAAAGTCACGATTAGGCTTGTGTAGGTTTTTCGTTTCTTTCTCATTCTCTCGTCAAGTGTAACATTCATCTTGCTAAATGTTTGGCTGACTAGGATTTTGTAGCTTCCAATTTGCGTATAGGATACATTCCATCGGCTTGACTCTATGTAGCGTCGACATTTTTCTGTCATCGGATTGTTCATGCCTCTTGCTGTTGTTAGTATCTAGTGTCATGCTAGTTGAAATGTATTCGCGGAATGAATCTTGTTGGGCGTGTTACAGTTGCGTCTGGATGAATACTTTCGGTTTTCCAGAGGTATTTATGTGGGTTTGTTCTTATCATCGTTGTTTATTTTCGTGTCGGATAGAAGGCTTTCGTATCTTTGTCATGGATCTTGAAGGATCGAGTTATCACAACAGGTACACAATTCTTTGCCCGGTTGTTTTCGCTTATCTTATGTACCAGTTTTGAGGGTTTCTGCGGGTACGTTGCGTTTTCATGTTTTTCGGATGGGTTTGATTTGGGTGAAAAGAATATCTGACTCATCGCATTCGTCGATAATCCGATTCTGTTGTGGATGTAAATGCACCCAAAAATTCATAACGACGCTCACACCCTATTCTACATTGATCTTCTCCACCTTTCTCCATATACGAATGCAGACCATTCTCAAAATTGACGGTTCCAAATAACTAAGAAATTATGTTAATCATTCATCCAAATAGCGAACCAATAAAATCAATCATAATCTACGCGAAACTGAAAACATCACAATAGTCATGAAAAAAGTCTCGCCGACGACTTACAATAAACAGCCTATAATATTGCAACCGATTATCAATACAATAACCATTTCGAAATAGGGGTGGACCATTTAATTTAACGAGACTTAATTAATGACATTAATTAATCTTTTTCATTAACCATTAATATTAATGATTAATGATTGATATCAAGCAAATATTTTTTTTATTTTGATTTTTTTCATGGAAGAGAAATTAATTTAAGAAATACTGAGAATATAATATGTAGAAAAAGTCTCTACATTGCAACAACAGTATACACATATTGTGAGTTTTTGCAATCGATTATTATATTGTTTTATCGTGTTTATGGTTTATGAAGATATGGTGAATAGAAATCCGAATGTAGCTTCTTCAATTGAAATTTATAA